>PVJN01026153.1:0-11355 GCA_004026805.1 Lasiurus borealis
GCTGTTTATCTTCCTTTTGTTAAATTGTATGAGTTCCCTGTAAAGGTTGGAGATTAAACCCTATTGGAGATAACATTGCCAAATACATTGTCCCATACAGTGGGTTTTCTTATTGTTTTGTTGATCATTTCTTTTGCTTTGCAGAAGCTTTTTATTTGATGTAGTCCCATTTGTTTATTTTCTCTTTAGTTTCCATTGCTCTCGTAATGTATAGGGTAAAGATATTGCTTCAGCATATGTCTTGAGATTTTGCTGCCTGTGGATTCCTCTAAGATCTTTATGGTTTCCTATCTTACATTTAAGTCCTTTATCCATTTTGAGTTTATTTTTGAGTCTGATGTAAGTTAGTGATCTAGTTTTATTTTTTTGCATGTATCTGTTCAATTTTTCCAACACCATTTATTAAAGAGACTGTCTTGCTCCTTTGTCAAATATTAATTGAGCATAGAAGTTTGGGTCAATTTCTGTGTTCCCAATTCTATTCCATTGATCTATATGTCTGTTTTCGTGCCAGTGCCAGGATGTTTTGAGAATAGTAGCTTTGTAATACAGCTTGATGTCTGGTATTGAGATCCCCTCTATATTGTTCTTCTTGCTCAGGATCGCTGCAGCTGTTTGTGCCATCTTTCTTTAATGTTGTTGTTGTTGTGTGTTTAATTTTAGGGAGAGAAGGAGAGAGAGAATTATCTATCAGCTGCCTCCTGTGCACCCCCCACTGGGATCCAGTCAGGAACACTGGCATGTGCCTTGGCTGGGACTTGAATCAGTGACCTTTTGGTGGAGAGAACGATGCTCCAGCCACTGAACAACACCTGCCAGGGCTACGTGCTTTCTAAGAGAGTATCTGCAAGGCAATGGGGAGTCCTTGGGCTAAAATTACCCACAAGATGAAAACCATTGCTTACAGCATTGGGCTTATTTCAGATCCCTGCTGGGAGCCTGCTGGACAACAGTGCAAAGCAGGTGGTGCATTCATTACCTTCCATCATTTAAGTCTGCACCAAGGAGACCTGACTGGGACATATTCATGGAGGTCACAGCTGGTACAGAAAAACACGCAACCATGAAAGGTGGGAAGTTATAACTTACAAAAATGGGCATCAGCTCTCTCACATTTCCAAAGCTTCAAACTTATCTCCATGCAGAAGAGCCAGGATGGAATTGTGGCAAGTTTAGGCACCAACCTAGAAATGCAGTGGGAGCAAGAATTACAAGGATAGAGTGAGCTATTTACCTCACAGCAACCCTTCCAGGGGAAATTTCTTCGTTGTAAGAAAGTAGAGACTACTTCATGTTTTGAGTTGAGTATCAAGTAGAGACTACTTCATGTTTTGAGTTGTTTCCCAGGGCACCCCACTGTAGAATAACATCCCCTCCACTCATTCTTCTCTTTTTTGTCCATGACAGATGATCCAACACTACCAAGTCCTGGTCTCTCAGCTGGGGCCATTGCCGGCATCGTGAATGGCGTCCTGGCTGGTGTAGCTCTGATAGCAGCCGTGCTGTACTTCCTATATATCAGAAAGACTGGAGGGTATGATGGTCTTCCTTGTTGTCCCACTTCATCCAAGGCTGATGACCATGGTTGGAAGAGGGAAGGAGACTTCCCATCTGTCTCTGGGCCTGGATCTGCTCCTTCTCCTTCCTAAACCCCTGCTTCTTAGCACTGATTCCTGAGGCCTATTCTTCTCTGATCTTCAAGCTTCCTGAACCCCACTCTCTTTGGGAAATGGTTATTCCCATCCCCTTCTGGTTTAGAGGGGGTAGATCTGATTGTGTTCCTTGGTTCTAGAGTCAGGGAAATCAAGGTCCAAGAAGGAAAACAAATCAGGAAACAAAAGAGAAGCAGGAGAATGTGAGTTGTGTGCTCTGTCAACCAAAGAAAGAGCAGGAGAGGGGGGCATGACTGGAAGAGAACCTTAAAAATAGGTGAAACCAGCCTGGCCCCTGTGGCATAGAAGTTGAATATTGACCCATGAACCAGGATGTCACAGTTCAATTCCCAGTCAGGGCTCATGCAAGGGTTGGAGGCTCAAATGCCAAAACTGTACTTGCAGGAGGCAGCTGATGGATGATTCTCTCAAGATGGATCTTTTTGTCTCTACTTCTTCTTTTCTCTCTCTAAAATCTATAAATTTACATATATTTTAAAGCTGAAACTAAAGGCCTGTTGGGTAATAAATGAAGAATGAAAGCAGAATCAACAAAGTCAAAAGGTGCCCAGGTAGAAATGGACTCAGAAGCAACTGATAAAGAATAGACCTTTGGGCCCTGGCCAGGTGGCTCAGTTGGTTGGAACATGGTCCCATAGAGAGATTGCAAGCTGCATTCTCAGTCAGGATACAAAGCTAGGTTGAGGGTTCTATCCCTGATGAGGTCTTTCTCTCTATCGCTCGCTCTCTCACTCTCTCCTCTCTCTCCCCCTTCCTATTTCTGAAATTAATAAATATTGCATGAAGATTTTTTAAAAGGGGATGGAGCTTTGTAAACATTAGTGCAGCAGGAAAGGAATGCTCTCTGGAAGGGACTGTGGGTACACTGAAGAGGAGCCCTGGGAGGAAAGGCAATGCTGACTCTAGTATAAATGAGCTGACAGAGTCCTTCCTACTTCAAGGAGCAAAGAGCCTGTGCTTGGGAATAGCAGTCACAGTCTCTGATATTTGTTTAGGGTGAGCAATCAGCGTGATCTCACAGAGAACAAACCCTCAGCCTCCAACCACAGTAAGTAAAGCCATCACCAGTGAGAGCTGGTGTGTTCCACCTCGCGCCCTGCCCCAACAGGGAAACCTGGCCCCAAGGACTCAGTACCTTCTGACATGTTAGAGGGGATCTGCATTTCCCAACCTCAGGTTGCCATAGGTCCTCCCACCCTTCTAGTCACAAAAGATTCTCCTGAGACCCACTCTGGGGAGAGAGTCACTCAGCCAGACCTGGCAGGCCTGAGTAAGATGGACATGTTTTGCAAAGCCATTCCTACCTTACCCCTTCCCCTCCTCCTCTATTGGGGTTGTGGGCACTCTCCTTTGGTGAGACTTTTCCTGTCTTGTGGTGCTCTAAGTGCTCTGGGTCTTATGCCTCCTTGCCACTGGTGCCTATTGCCAAGAAAAACAAATGTGCAAAAACAAAGCCTTGTGAACTGGAAAATTTTTTCAGAAATGGACTGAGGCCTCCCTGTCACTAATGCTGCCCCTCTCACCCCTCAACCTCAGCCTCTCCTGTTGGTACTAACACCCTGGGTCTGGACCACAGACTCTGAGAGGAGAGAGCGATTTCCTTAAGTTATCCTGTGCCACATCCCACCTTCCTCCCCCTACCTGCCATCTCCTTCAGCTAGAAATCACAACAGCTTAGGAACAGCAAGCCTGTAAAGTATAAGTCACCTTCATTTTCATGGATTTCTAACTCTTCTTTCAACTTACAACTCACCCAACAAGGTAAGCACAGCTAGTTTCACAGGCTCATTTTCTCATGGATACACCTCTCTAGAGAATTGGGTACTCTAGATGACACTGGTGAGATCACTTTTGAATCAAGGTTCCTCAATGTAGCAACAAACCAAGATGGATTGGTTAACTACTCCCATGGGTCTATTTCATGCAAAATCGTGAGCCCCATTCTATGTTTTCATCCTGGCTGTGAATATTAGTTCCTCTGTGACCTTGGGCAGGTAAGTTGATCTCTCTGACCCTCACCCTATCATCTGTACATGCAAAATGCTGCATACTTCAGAGAGCAGCTGAAGGAATGAAATGAGATAACACATGCAGAGCACCAGCATGGTGCCCAACAAAAGGAAGGCACTGAGTCATTCTCCCTCTTCTATCTTCAGTCTGACCCTGTTCTTCCTGTCAAAGGATAATGTCTCTTCCAATGGGTCTGAGGTCTTAGTTCTTTCACTTAACAATAACTTTACTGAGCTTCTCTCATTTAGCCTTTCAGTAGAGCACACACATGTGTTGAAAAATGCTTAAAGCATATGTACATGTTAAGAAAGTATAAATTATCACAAGTTGAACATACCTTTGTAAGCAGCACTGAAATGAAGAAACAAAACATGTTATTTTCCTGCAAAATGAAACCTTCTAGTCAATTCCCTCCAAAGAGTAACCATATTCTGACTTCCTATGCACTAGATTATTTTTGCCTGTTTATGCTCTTACATTAAAATGCACAGTATATCCTTTTGTATGTGTTGTTTCTTTCACTCAAAATGGTTTCTTGAGACTTATCCATATTGGTGTAGTCATTTGTAGTTGTTCACTCTCATTGCTGTATCCACTTCCATTGTATGAATTCAAAATCTATCTTCTAATGATCATTCAAAGGATGTCAGCAAGCAGAGAAAATGGAAAATAAAAATCCTCCAAAGCTAGAAGTTTCAAAGTGGTGAGAGCAGGTGCTGCCTAATCACAGAAGGCAAGGCAAGGGCCTGACCAGGGACACTGATTTAATTGACCACTTCTCATCCCTTTCAGATCCATGAAGTTACATATTCTTTGCTGAACTTCAGTGGCCAAGAATCAAAGAAACCAACATCAGCCTGTACATTCCCAACAGCCACAGAACCAGTTTATTCAGAAATACAAAAGAAGTAATGCAATCAGCCCAGCTCACCACACTGCTGACTGATTCCAAGTCTCATCTCCATCACTAGGAGAGCCCTTTGCCCTCAGGGAAAAGGAGAGGATGGGACCTCAGCCCTGGAAGAACACACCTGGAAAGCCTCTCCCCACCACCTCACTCTGTCATGAGGCAGCTCCAGGGTCCCGGTCACAGCCCGTCCCTTTGGTGTCAACAGGTGAAAGGGAATCTGTGGGAAGCCCATCCTGCATTTTCACTGAAATTTGGCTCATTAAATTAGTACTAGAACCAACAAGGTCTAGAGATGATTCTTTAGAAAGCAAACTTCCGGATGAATTATTTTAAAAAATGATAGTGGGCACGATAAGCAATATTAGGACTAAAAGAGGGTAACAATGACAGCAGGCAATAGGAGGACATCAAATGCATACTTATGGCAAATATTTGAAAAATTAGATTAAAAGGAATAAATACTTAGAAAAAGAAAATGAAACCAGAATTGAGTCAAAAAGGAAGAAAAGCATGAGTAGTCCTATTATCAAATAGACAAACTGGGTTTGAATTTTTAATTCTTCCAACAAAGGAAACATATAACCTGGATTATTTAATGGGAAGTTTTCCAAATATTCAACCAACAATTAATTCTTTTTTTTTTTTTCATAGAGAAAGAGAGAGAGAGAGAGATAGAACATCAATGATAAAAGAGATTTATTGATTGGCTGACTCCTACCCACCCCACACTGGGGATTAAGCCTAAAACCTGGGTAACAAGCCCTGACCAGGAATCAAACTATGACCTCCTGGTTCATGGATTGATACTCAACCACTTATCCAAGCCAGCCAGTCAAGGTTCAATTAATTCTAAAGTTACAGGTGCTGTTACAGAAAACTAGAGAGAGAACACTTCCCCATCTGTCATTGTGTCGCTAGTGTAATGTTGACCACCAAATCAGAAGAAACTTGCTAGACATGAGCAGAGCAGGAACAGTGAGCCAGGTACAGAGCCTCACCAGGAAGAAAGTGCAGATGACTAGCAAGAGGCACAATTGAGAAAACAAGAAGCTGTGCTCACCCCTCTGCCCACGATCTTTCATATTGCTTTTCAGGAAGTTTAGACCCCCTGACATTTTCCTCCCTAAAGATAACATCTAGGTTTCAGTTGTATTTCAGCTCTAGGCCCAGAAAAGCAGAAAAACCAGACAATTGACACAGGCTGACTCAAACCTATTACATTGATTAATAACTTCCCGCCCTGGCATCGACCAATCATGGAGACCACAACCCTGAATGAACACAGCTGGGAAGCTGATAAATATTCTATTAAGATAATATTAATATTAATATTAAGATAATATTAAGATAAATATTCTCAGGATAAATGACCCCATGTGCACTCCCTCCAAGGAGCATGCCCCTCTCCATTCCCCGACAAGCACGTATTCCCCCATCCTCTAAGGCAGTGGGTCTCAACCTCCCTAATGCCACATCCCTTTAATGCAATTCCTCATGATGTGGTGACCCCCAACCATAAAATTATTTTTGTAGCAATAATTTTATGGTTGGGGGTCACCACAACATGTTGAAGTGCATTAAAGGGACGTGGCATTAGGAAGGTTGAGAACCACTGCTCTAAGGGATCCCATAAGGCTGGCAACCAGGGGAGCAATCAGCAGTTGCAGCTTGTCCCCAGCTAACTCCCTGAACCTTTCTTCAAGGACCCTTTTCTCTGACTTCTCAGAGAGTCAAAGCAGGCCATCCTAGGTTTCTCTGTTGCTTCTTCTATGCCCTTCCTTGTTTCGCCAGTCCTAAGTACATTTTTGCTGCCATCATGGATCCCATACCTTTTGCTCAATGCTGTGTAGTCCTCCCAATTGTAGAGCCTCATCTCTCATCCCCTTTTCCTGAAGAAAATTCAGTGTTCTTTAATCATTGTCATTTTCCATTTCTTCTTGTTTCTTCTTCATTGCCTCTTGGTTCTTACACATATTGTCAAATTTGTCTTCCATTCTTTTCATCCACCGTATGACCATTTCTCTGAATTCTTTCTCTGACAGGTTGCCTGCCTCCATTTTGTTTACTTCTTTTTCTAGAAATGCCTGCTTTTCTTTCTATGTCTCTCCATGATCTCTCTTCTTTGGGTGTCTAGTTATGTAGTTCTCTCTTTCTTTGATTTAAAGGCACAAAATACAACACAAGGTACAACACACAAGACAATGAACACAAATGTATTCATGATATTAATAACCCCAAATAAAGGTGACCACCAGAGAAAGGTGAATTAGAGGGTAGGAGAGAAAAGAGAAGAAAAAAAAAGAGTGCAAAAATGAAATTGAGAAAAGGAAAATAAGTAAGAGAGAATAAGAAAGAAGAGGGGAAAAAACTCTATATATTGAGAGAAATTTCTTATAGAACATCCACTTATCCCAACACATGCCATGCAAACTACAAGCAACAACTAGTATCAAGTGAGGAGAGGGAACGCAGAAGCAAAAAAAACAAATGAAAACAAAACAAAACAAAAAAGAAAAAAGAGAAAGGGAAACAATCTCACATACAACCATAAAAAAAATTGATATAATCAACAATCAAGCAAACAACAAAAAGACAGAGAAAAAACTTGGTTAGTGAAAACAGAAAAGAGAGAGGTGTGTATGGTTTTGGAGCAGGGGATTGGAAATTAGATATATAAGTAGTGTGAAATTTTAACAGGAGGTAAAAAGAATGAAGAGGGAAAATCTAAAGCAAAAATAGAGTAAGAAAACGGGACAACAAAAGGGGGAAAGTGAGGAAGAGAGTGGTTGCAGAAAGGTAAAGTTGAGATAGAATAAAATGATGCTAAACGAAAGATGAAAATAGAATGTAGAATACTAATCCCAAAATAAAATAAAGAGAAAAATAAAATGACACTTTAAAAAAACTTAAAATAGTAGTAGTAATAATACTGATTGAAAACAAAAATGTAATAATTAAAAAGGTAATATCAAGTGAGGAAAAAAGAAAAAAATGGTTTCTTAAGTAAAAGATGAAAAAAATAAAAATTAAAATGTGCAGAGGTGAAGTTCATTCCTTCCTCTACTGTTCTGTTTGGTATGCCTGCTTCCTAGTCAGGACAGTATTGAAGTTCCCAGTGTTCCACTGCTCCTCATTGTTGTAAGCCAGTCCTGATTTTAACCAGGCAGTATATCTTTATTTCTTATATTCCTACTCTTGTGTTTACACAAGAGTCAATTTGTGATTCAACCCCTGGGTGGCAGTGTTTCTGGATTGGTCCTCTCTAGCTAGAGTTTAGATCCTGCTTTCCCCGTGGCACTTAATATCGATTTGGGGGAGTGAGTTGCCTCAGAGCTGATTCTCTGATGGTTATAGCCTGCTTTGATCCCCAGGTTCCAAAAAAACAACTGTCCCCTGTAGTCTCTCAAAGTGTTCCTAATTAGGTGATCCTATTATTTGGCTTAGCAATTAGAAGCAAGGATTTAAAGAGGAAAAAAATAAAATAAAAAAGAGAGAGACAGAAAGAAAAGGAAAAAAAAAAGAAGAATAGAAAAGAAAAAGAGCCAGAATAAATGTACAACCTCCAGGGCAGTGTGCAAATCTGTGCAGTCTTTTTTTTTCCCCTTAGGTCTAAGCAGCTGGCACACTTTAAAAATTTTTAGGCTGTCCTTTTGTGCCTACATCAAAATGGGTTGCTTTTTAGAATTCCCTTCTGTTAGCAACTCTGAGAGCCCATTTCCAATAACAGATCATGCCAGCCCCAACAGCCACAAATTTTTCTAGGCACAGACTTCCCCAGGTTCTCCAGCTCCTGCTGTGCACGCGTTTCTCTTTCCTGCCTGGACCACAGACCTCACCTTATCCAGGTGAAATCTGACCTTTCTGTGAGGCAGTGTAGAGCTCCTTTGAATCCATGTGCTTGTGCCACTTGGGGACTAGTGTTCTCAGATTTGCAGCTCTTTGGCGGGTGCCTTAGTTGTAGATTCTCCGCGATTTTCAGGCTTCCAATAACATCCAATTTCCCCTTCAAGATGATGTGGCCTCCGTATCTGAGCCAGTCACTCTGAAGGGAACCCAGCAGCAGTGGTGGCTGCCCGACAGGGGAGCCCTGTTCAGCAGTTCCCCACAGTCTTCTGGAGTATAGCTGTCCCTCAACTCACCAACAAACACTTCTCGTGTGACCACACAGTCTCCCCTTGTTTACACTCACACACTGTCTTGCAGTCTGCCTTCCTGTTGGCAGCCATCTTCCTTTCTCTTACATTTGGCAATTTCAGTATGACACGTCTTGGTGTGGGCCTCTTTGAGTGCCTCAGCTTGGGACTCTCTGAACATCCTGGATTTGAATACCTATTTCCTTTGCCAGGTTAAGGAAGTTTTCAGTTATTATTTCTTCAATTACATTCTCAATGCCTTGAGCTCTCTCTTTTCTTTTTGGTACCCCTATGATGTGAATGCTGTTACACCTGATGATGTCTAAGAAATCCCTTAAACCAGTTGCCGGAAAACTCATTAGTCAACAGAACCCAATGTCAACAGTACAACAACTGAAATTTCTTTTGAAAGCCAAATTTTTTAAACTTAAACTTCTTCTAATGCCCCTTCTTCAAAATAGACTCTTCCAGGCCATGGTATTTTATGGGAGACCCACACTCAAGGGGCGCATATAGCTCGCGAGCCCCAGTTTGCCCACCACGGCCTTAAACTATCCTCATTATTTTTTATTTGTTTTTTTAAATTTAATAAATCTTTATTGTTCAGATTATTACAATTGTTCCTATTTTTTCCCCTCATAGCTCCCCTCCACCCGGTTCCCACCCCACCCTTTGCCCTTACCTCCCCACTATTGTTCTCATCCATAGATGTACGATTTTTGTCCAGTCCCTTCCTCCACCCCCCCGCACCCTTTTCCCCCTAGAATTGTCAGTCCACTCCCTTTCTATGCCCCTGGTTCCTATATTCACCAGTTTATTCTGTGCATCAGATTTTTTATTCAGTTAATTTATAGATTCACTTGTTGATGAATATATATATTTGTTGTTCATAATTTTTATCTTTACCTTTTTTCTTCTTCATCCTCTTCTTAAAGAGTACCTTTCAGCATTTCATATAATACTGGTTTGGTGATAATGAACTTCTTTAGCTTTTTCTTATCTGTGAAGCTCTTTATCTGACCTTCAATTTTGAATGACAGCTTTGCTGGATAGAGTAATCTTGGTTGTAGATTCAATTTGAATATTTCTTTTTTTATTTTAATAAATCTTTATTGTTCATATTATTACAATTGTTCCTCTCCCCCACGCATATATCCCTTCCACCTTGTTCCTACCTCCCCTCTGCCCTTTCCTCCCCCCTTGTCCTAATTTATAGGTGTATGATTTTTATCAGTCTCTCCCTGCACTTCCCTCACCTCTTTCCCTCATAGAATTATCAGTCCACTCCCTTTCTATGCCCCCAATTCTATTATATTCACAAGTTTATTCTGTTCATTAGATTTTCAATTCACTTGATTTTCAGATTCACTTGTTGATAAATATGTATTTTTTGTTCATAATTTTTACCTTTAACATTTTCTTCTTCCTCTTCTTAAATAATACCTTTCAGCATTTCATATAATACTTGTTTGGAATTGATGAACTCCTTTAGCTTTTTCTTCTCTGTGAAGCCCTTTATCTGACCTTCAGCTTTGCTGGGAAGAGTAATCTTGGTTGTAGGTTCTTGCTATTCATCATGTTGACTGTTTCTTGCCATTCCCATCTGGCCTGCATAGTTTCTGTTGAGAAATCAGCTGACTATGGCATGGGTACTCCCTTGTAGGTAATTAACTGTTTTTCTCTTTAATATTCTCTCTTTGTCTTTTGCTCTTGGTATTTTAATTATGATGTGTCTTGGTGTGGTCCTCTTTGGATTCCTTTTGTTTGGGGGTCTGTGAGCTTCCTGGACTTGTAAGTCAATTTCTTTCAGCAGGTAGGGTAAGTTTTCAGTCATTATTTCTTCAAATAGGTTTTCAGTATCCTGCTCTTTCTGTTCTTCTGGCACACCCATAATTCCGGTGTTGGTGCGCTTGAAGTTGTCCCAGAGGCTCCTTACACTATCTTCACATTTTTTAATTCTTTTTTCTTTTTGCTTTACCAGTGGGGTGTTTTTTGCTTCTTTGTATTTCAAATTTTTGACTTGATTCTTGCAGTCCTCTAGTCTGCTGTTAGGTTTCTGTATAATATTTTTTATTTTAATCAATGTGTGCTTAATTTCTAGTTGGTTCTTTTTCATCTCCTCAGGGTCTCGCTAAATTTATCCATTTTTTTCTAGGAAATTCTTTTTTTAAATTAAATCTTTATTATTCAGAATATTACATTTGCTTCTCTTTTTTCCCCCTACATAGCTCCCCTCCATTCGGCTGCCACCCTTCCCTCTACCCTTACATTCCTCCCATTGACCTCATCCATAGGTGTATGATTTTTGTCAAGTCTCTCCCTATACACCCCTCCCCGATACCCCCTGAGAATTATCAGTCCACTTCCTTTCTATGCTCCTGATTCTATTATATTCACCAGTTTATTCTGTTGATCAAATTTTTAATTCAATTAATTTTTAGGTTCACTTGTTGATAGATATGTATTTCTTGTTCATAATTTTTTTGTCTTTTACCTTTTTCTTCTTCCTCTTCTAAAAGAGTACCTTTCAGCATTTCATATAATACTGGTTTGGAGTTGATGAACTCCTTTAGCTTTTTCTTCACTGTGAAGCTCTTTATCTGCCCTTCAATTCTGAATGATAGCTTTC
>PVJN01026153.1:11455-29406 GCA_004026805.1 Lasiurus borealis
ATATTCTCTCTTTGTCTTTTGCTCTTGGTATTTTAATTATGATGTGTCTTGGTGTAGTCTTCTTTGGATTCCTTTTATATGGGGTTCTGTGTGCTTCCTGGACTTGTAAGTCTATTTCTTTTACCAGATGTGGGAAGTTTTCAGTCATTATTTCTTTAAATAGGTTTTCAGTATCTTGCTCTCTCTCTTCTTCTGGCACACCCACAATTCTGAGGTTGGTACGCTTGAAGCTGTCACAGAGACTCCTTACATTATCTTCACATTTTTGGATTCTTTTCTCTTCTTGCTTTTCCAGTTGAGTGTTTTCTGATTCTTTATATTTCAAATTTTTTACCTGATTTGTGCCTTCCTCTAGTCTGCTGTTCGGTCTCTGAATAATATTTTTTATTTCAGTCATTGTATGTTTAAATTCTAGTTGGTCCTTTATCATCTCTAGTTGGATCTTTTTCATCTCCTCTTGGGACTCGCTAACTTTATCCAACTTTTCTAGGATATTCTTGAAAAACCTTATAAACATGGTTTTGAACTCTATATCCAGTCGTTTCTCTTCTGCCATTTCTTTTGTCTGTGATCCCTTCCCTTGTCTCGGCATTTTCACTATGCCGGGAGAACTTCTGTGTTAGATTCAGCCTTATGGTACCAGACTTGCAAATCCGCAAAAGCCTCTCTGTTGAGCTTGGGATGGGTGGAGTCTCAGGGCTTAATGGACTGCCTTGCCTTCCAGTCGGCCCCACCCTCCATGGCCCCTGAGTCTCACATGACTGGGTAATCACTGGAGCGGTCCCTGTGCATGCACACACTCTCTCACCGTGCCTCTAGTCTACTGCCCCTCCAGCTCCCCTGCGCTCCGGTACCATATGAGTCTGGGTCCCCAGGGTTTCACCCGAAACTGGGGTTTAGTGGAGTTAGAAATGGCACAATTGGGAGGGTCTATCTCCTGCCCACTCACGAAAGCCAGCGGCACAATCAGCAGTCTGTCCTCTGCGCTCAGGGCTGTGCGTGCCACCAGCCTTCCGATCTTTTGCGACTCCCCTAAATTTCCGTGCACTTCTCCCTTTTCACAGTCAAAACTCCCCCTGTATGAGTTTTGGCTGAATGTGGGGTTTAGTGTTTTAGGATAAGGATTTCAATGCCGTTGGGAGTCTCTGTTTCCCTCCCACCAGAGAAAGCCAGCCAGGTTCTCTGGCACCCACTTTCTGCACGCGTGCGTCTCCGTACCTCAGCAATTTGCAGCTCCTCTGGGTCTCTGTGAGCCCCTCTCTTTCATTCTAGTTGTAGAATTTCCACTCAGCCAGCTTTCCTGTGGTTTTGGATGATGTCCGTTTTGTCTTTTAGTTGTAGCTTTGAAATTGTTGTGCGAGGCACCAGTGTAGGTGTTTACCTATGCTGCCATCTTGGATTCTCGGATTAGCTTTTTGTTGGAAATTCTTAAACACCTTATAACTGTGGTTTTGAACTCTATATCCAGTCATTTGTTTTCCTCTATTTCTTTCGTTTGTGATCTGTTCTTTAGTCTCTGCATATTTTGCTGCTTTCCTGAGTTGATAGAGTTGCTTTGTGTGCTAAATGTCCATGTGGCCCAGTAGGTCTGCCTCCCCAGTTACCTGAGGTTGACACTCTTGGTGTGAACTGTGTGTACAGTCTTGTTGTAGTTAATTTTTGTTTGTTGTTGGTATCACTAGGAGGGGATTGACCTCCAAGCCAATTAGTTGTGAGGATCAGCTTTGTCTGTGCATACAGGCTTGCTTCCAGACTGCTACCTTTTGTGCACATGCATATGTGTACACATGTTATCTTCTGGAACTCTGCCTTTCAGTTCTCCTGAGTCTCTGTGTGCTCTATGGACTCGTATGAGTCTGGGTCCCCAGGGTCTTGTGCAAAAATGGGGTTCAGTGCAGTTGGACCTAGATTTCAGTGCTGTTGTGAGGTTCTGTTTTTCTCCCGCTAGAGCAGAGGTTCTCAACCTGTGGTTCTGGATGGTTTCCATTCTGTCTTTTAGTTGTACTTTTTAAATTGTTGTACAAGGCAGCAGCTTAGGTGTTCCCCTATGCCACCATCTTGGTTTCTCTTCCGTTGTTATTCTAACTAACCTTATTTACCTTCTGCGATCTTCTACCTTTGTCCCGATGAATTCCCAAATCTCTGTTTCTAGCAGGATCTCTTCCAGAATCCTACATCATCATATTCAATTGAAAAACAGTTTTCTCCATCTGGACATGCCATAAGTATCTCAAATCCAACATGCCCGAAATGAACTCATTGTGTTTGCTGTGGTGCTATCTCCTTCTTTTCCTCATCTGCATCCCTTATCTTCCAATTTGAATATTTCTTGCTACTCCTGTCTGGCCTGCATAGTTTCTGTTGAGAAATCAGCTGACAATCCTATAGGTGCTCCATTGTTTCTTTTAATATTCTCTCTTTGTCTTTTGGTCTTGGCATTTTAATTATGATGTGTCTTGGTATGGTCCTCTTTGAATTCCTTTTGTTTGGAGTTCTGTGTGCTTCCTGGATGTGTAAGTCTATTTTTTTCACCAAGTGTGGGAAGTTTTCAGTCATTATTTCTTCAAATAGGTTTTCAGTATCTTGCTCTCTCTCTTCTTCTGGCATCCCTTAATTCTGATGTTGGTACGCTTGAAGTTGTCCCAGAGGCTCCTTACACTATTTTAAAATTTCTGGATTATTTTTTCATTTTTGCTTTTTCAGTTGAATGTTTTCTGCTTCTTTATATTTCAAATCTTTTACATGATTCTTACGTTCTTCTAGCCTGCTGTTAGGTCTCTGTATAATTTTTATTTTAGTCATTGTATGTTTAATTTCTAGTTGGTCCTTTTTTATCTCTAGTTGGTCCTTTTTCATCTGCTCTTGGGTCTTGCTAAATTTATCCATCTTTTCTAGGAAATTCTTGAAAAACCTTATAACCATGATTTTGAACTTTATATCCAGTTGTTTGTTTTCCTCCATTTCTTTAGTTTGTAATCTGTTCCTTTGTCTCTGCATTTTTGCTGCTTCCCTGAGTTGGTAGAGTAGCTTTGTGTGCTAGCTGTCCTATGTGGCCTAGTAGCTCAGCCTCTCCAGTTACCTGAGGTGGACACTCTTGTGTACCCCTTTGTGGACTGTGTGTACAGCCTAGTTGTAGTTAAGTTTTGATTGTTGTTGTTATCACTAAAGGGAATTGACCTCCAAGCCAATTGGTTGTGAGGATCAGCTGTGTCTATGCTGGGAGAACTTCTGTGCTGGAGTCAGCCTTATGATAAAAGTCTTGCAAAATTGCAAAAGCCTCTGTGCTAGGCTTGGATGGGGCGGAGTCTCAGCGTTGAGCAGACAGCCTTGGCTTTCATCAGCTCTGCCCTACATGGCCTCTGGGTCTCAGTGTCCCTTGGTAACCGCCGCAGCCCTCTCTTTGTGTATTCATGCTTGCATGCCTCTAGACCTCTGCCTTCTGCAGCTCTCCTGAATTTCCGTGCACTCTGGGTCTCACCCAAAATTAGGGTTCAGTGCAGTTAAAAATGAAGTTCAGCAAAGTTGGGAGGTTCTGTGTCCCTTCCCTAGAGAAAGCCAGCAGCACAATCAGCAGTCAGTCCTGTCTGCACACACTGGTGTGTGCACCTCTAGACCTCTGCCTTTCCTGGCTCCCCTTAGTTTATGTGCACTCTTCCCTTTTTTTTGAAACACCAGACTCCCCCAAATGAGTCTAGCCCAGAACTGGGGTTAGGTGAAGTCAGAACTGGGGTTCCTTTCATCCAGAAACTTCTGTCTCTCTCACACTAGAGGAGGCCAGCCAACCACTCTGCCACACATTTTCTCCACTGCACGTGTTTCCGTACCTCAGCTTTTTGCAGCTCCTCTGAGTCTCTGTTAGCACTCTCTTTATTTCTAGTTGTAGAATTTCCACTCAGCCAGCTTTTCTGTGCTTCTAGATGATGTCCGTTTTGTCTTTTAGCTATAGTTTTGAAATTGTCATGCGAGGCAGTAGTTTAGGTGTTCACCTATGCCGTCATCTTGGTTTCTTTCTACTTTTTATTCTTTTTTCATTTTGTGTCTAATTGGGTATTTTGTGCTAACTTGTTTGTCAAATCAGTGATCTGATCTTCTGCTTCATCATATCTGCTATTAATTCCTTCTAGTGTAGCCTCCATTTCAGATAGTGTATTTGTTTCTGATTGGTTCTTTTTTATGGTGTCTATGTTCTTTTTAATGTCCTATGTCCTTGTTGAAGTTCTCTCTAAGTTCCTTGCATATCCTTATAACATTGTTTTGAATTCTGTGTCTGGTAGCTTGCTTGTCTTCATTTTGTTTACTTGTTTTTCTGGAGATTGCTCCTGTTCTTTCATTCAGAATATGTTTTTTGTCCCCTCATTTTGGCTGCCTCTCTGTTTGTTTTTATTCAGTGGGTAAATCTGCTATGTCTATCAGTATTAACAGAGTGGCTTTATGTAGTAGGTGTCCAGTGGATCTGAATGGCACCATCTTCTTGATCATCTGAGCTAGGTGCTCCAAAGTGTACTTTGTGTGAGTAGTGTGTACCCGCCCATTGTAGCCAAGCCTTGATCACGTGGGCACATCAGTTGGTGGGAATGACCTTCAAGTTGATTGGCCCAGGCTACCTGGTAGAAGCTATAAAATGATCTATAGTTGCTACCTGCCCGTGCTGGAACTGGAGGCACGTGTGAGAGGCCACGCCACAATCTGTGGCTGGCTGCCACCAGTACTGGGACTGCAGCAACTCAGAAAATGGCACAGGGCACCCCAAGTCCTGCTGCCACCTGTTGACTGCCTGTAAGACTCAGTCACTGAAAGAGGCTCAAGAAGTAGATTTCCAGGGAACCATCAGGTGGAGGGAGTGGAGTTTACCAGGCTAATTCAGCTTCAGGTTTGGAAGATGGCATCTACCTACTTGGTGTGTGGTAGATGGGTTCAACCTATAAGGACAACGGTAGCTGTCCCTACAGCCTTCACCTTGAAGACACAGAACTCAGTTTCTTCCTATATGTCTCTGGCATCCCCCTCTTCATGCCACTGTCCCTTCACTAGAGTGCAGTGTGAATACCTATGAGTGACTGAGCCTGTGCACAGGCCCTGTAAGAGGACTCCTGGATTTCTGGCAGCCTTCCATTTAACTTAGCCAGACAGAATCCCCACCGATTTGCACAGTTAGATATTGTGGGAGCTCCTCTTTCTGACACTGGTGCTCCAGCCTGGCGAGCCCCATGTGGAGCTCAGACCACTTGCTCCTCCAGGGTGACCTCTGCAGCTGATATATCCCTTCCAATTTTCCATCACCTCACATGCATGGGGCCAGCACATTTTGTGGCTCCAACCCTCCTACCAATCTCAACATGGCTTCTTCTTTATATCTTAGTTATAGGATTTCTGTTCAGCAATTCTTCAGATGGTCCTCAAGGTTGATTGTTCTATAATTTAGTTGTTATTGTGATGTGGTCATGGGAGGAGATGACCACAGTGTTTACTGACTGCACCATCTTGATCAGAATCAACACACTCCCAGTCTAATATCCTATTTCTTCTCTGAAGTGATATGTTTGTGGGGTTCATTAAGTAACTCCATATCCAATATTTTTGTTACATACAATCTTTTGTACATAGGAAATATGTGCCATCTCTGATATCATAATTGGGGTCATCCATTTGGAACAACTAAGGATAACACTACCGTGGACTTTCCAGTTCCTTAAGAAGATTATTGATGTCCTTAGTACCTTGGCTAGTGAGATTAATGGAAATATGCCTTGTCCCACCAAGGCCTCAGCTCAGTCCTCTAAAATTATCTACTAACACAACTGGTCAGAGGCACAGGATGTGTGAAGTTCACTGATAAACCTTTCTCACAACAACTCCATTTGCTACCTAATAGCTTCTTGCCACAGGCTTCCTGGACTTCACAGGGACGTTTTTTGGCCTCAACCCCCTTCCAAAACCTGTCCATAGTACTTACAAGTCTCCACGCCAGTGCCATTTCTGAGGCCAATTGCAGGCACCTGTGCTTCAGATCGGACCCAATCTATTAATAAAGGGGCATCAGACTCCCCAAGTAGGTAAGCCTGTTTCTTCACATTTATAGTGGAATTAGAGAAGTGACAATATTTATTTATTAAGGTTGTAGTCAGAAACATTCAGATGAAGGATAGAAAATATTTAACCTGACATAAAGGCACCCTTGATGTCGGCACCCCACAACATAAGACAGTGGACTGAATTTAAACTGAGGTCACACATAAACATGGTCCAGTTCAGAGATGCTTCCTTTCCTATTCCCCATGACAATGTACCCATGTGCACACGGGCACACGCACACATGCACCCAATTAAAAGGCATCAAATAGCAAGATTGTTTTATAATTTAGTTATATCTGCTGCCAGAGAGAAATTACACTATCATTCTTCCTCTTTCCTCTTTATTTGCCAATTTACAAAAGGAAACAACTACTGGGCAGAGGAAAGTAGCTCAATTCTTCCAATGTCTCAAAATTTCCTCAGCAGGAAAAGAGATCTGCAAGGGAGATAAGAGGGATCCTTTTGTGGTAAAAAAAAAAAAAATTTAACCTCTGGATAGAGACCTTGCAAAATAGGGATATAAGCTAACTCACTGAGGTCTTGTGAGCATTTAATTAAGATCCTAATACTAGCACTGCAAGGGACACACACCAAGTAGATAATAAGGGATCGTGTTCTTAAATCACCCTGATGAGACTCAGCTCTAATTCATAAGGTGCTTTACTTTAAAGGGAGGAAACTGAGGCCCAGAAAAGAGGAGAGATTTGGCCAGGGTTTCTCAGTCAGTGGCTGAACCCAGGCTAGCACTCAAGTCCCCACAGGAAGTGGGAGGAGAAAAAGAGTATTTGGGTTCCTCCCGGTTGCTGAACATGACAATCACATTGCCAGTGATCCTCCTCCCTCCACCCCCTGCGCCTGCTCACTTCACCATGAGCACTGCCCTCGGCCTGCCCAGCTCTCCACCTCCCTGGACATGTTTGGCCCTCCTCACACCTTCCACACCTCCATAACCCTCATGGACCACAGGACAAAGCAAAAAGGCAACTCTGTGACTTTATTTGGTTATGATAAAGGGTCTGGCTGTTTGTCTGGTCCAGTTAAACAGTCCCTAAAGGTGAGCAGGAGGCCTGAGAGGATGCCCTAAACAGGACCCCTTTTAGGGGCCTCTGCACCAGCAACCTGGGCCTTCGGTAAGATGTTAAGAGACCTCAGTCACTCTGATGGTCCCACTGTGGTGAAAATCTGGTAAAAGTATGCGATATTCATGAGTTCAGCCCATGAAGAGGATGGTGGTATTGAGAAGCCCTGCAAGGAAGAGAGGGAGGAGTCTGGGACACTTTCAAGACTCAGATGCCCTGCCCTTCCTTCCAGACACCACTCACAAACCAGGACACCTGCTCTCCCACCACAAACTTGGGAACTGTGCACCTTACTTGTGCAAATTCATGTGCCTGGTGCATGCAACCTCAATCTCCCTCTCCAGATCCCACCAGCCATATAGCATCTGGCATAGAATACGCATTTTGCTGTTAATCCTCAGCCGAAGATATTTTTCCATTGATTTTTTAGATACAGTAGTAGGGAGGAGGGGAGACACAGAGAGAAACAATCATGTAAGAGAGACACACATCCACTGATTGCCTCCTGGACCAGGATCAGGGATAGAGCCTGAAACCCAGATATGTGCCTTTAACCAGAATCAAACCCTGAGCCAATGCTCTTTCTATTCAGCCAAATGGCTGGAACTAAAGTAGGCAGTTGATAAGGCTTCTCTCCTCTCAGCTTTCTGAAATTTTTTATTTTTGTTTATTTTTTTATTTTTAATTATATCTTTATTATGCAGATTATTACATTTGTTTCTCTTTTTTCCCCTCCATAGCTCCCCTCCACCCAATTCCCACCATTCCCTCTGCCCTTACCTCCCTCCCATTGATCTCATCCATAGGTGTTTGATTTTTGTCCAGTCTCTCCCTATACACCCCTCACCCTTTCCCCCTGAGAATTATCAGTCCATTCCCTTTCTGTGCTCCTGATTCTATTATATTCACCAGTTTATTCTGTTGATCAAAATTTTAATTCAGTTAATTTTTAGATTCACTTGTTGATAGATATGTATTTGTTGTTCATAATTTTTTGTCTTTTACCTTTTTCTTCTTCCTCTTCTAAAAGAGTACCTTTCAGCATTTCAATATAATACTGGTTTGGAGTTGATGAACTCCTTTAACTTTTGCTTCTCTGTGGAGCTCTTTATCTGCTCTTCAATTCTGAATGTTAGCTTTGCTGGATAGATTATTCTTGGTTGTAGGTTCTTGCTATTCATCACGTTGAATATTTCTTGCCACTCCCATCTGGCCTGCATCGTATCTGTTGAGAAATCAGCTGACAGTCATATGGGTGCTCCCCTGTAGGTAATGAACTGTTTTTCTCTTGCTGCTTTTAATATTCTCTCTTTGTCTTTTGCTCTTGGTATTTTAATTATGATGTGTCTCGGTGTAGTCCTCTTTGGATTCCTTTTATAAGGGGTTCTGTGTGCTTCCTGGACTTGTAAGTCTATTTCTTTCACCAGATGTGGGAAGTTTTCAGTCATTATTTCTTTAAATAGGTTTTCAGTATCTTGCTCTCTCTCTTCTTCTGGCACCCCCCACTTCTGAGGTTGGTACGCTTGAAGCTCTGCCAGAGGCTCCTTACATTATCTTCACATTTTTGGATTCTTTTCTCTTCTTGCTTTTCCAGTTGAGTATTTTCTGCTTCTTTATATTTCAAATTTTTGACTTGATTCCTGCCTTTCTCTAGTCTGCTGTTAGGACTCTGTATAATATTTTTTATTTCAGTCAGTATATGTTTCATTTCTAGTTGGTCCTTTTTCCTCTCTGGTTGGACCTTTTCCATCTCTAGTTGGTTCTTTTCCATCTCTAGTTGGTCCTTTTTCATCTCTTCTTGGCTCTCGCTAAATTTATTCAACTTTTCTAGGATATTCTTTAAAAACCTTATAAGCGTGGTTTTGAACTCTATATCCAGTCATTTGTTTTCCTCTGTTTCTTTTGTTTGTGATCCCTTCCCTTGTCTCTGCATTTTCACTATGCCGGGAGAACTTCTGTGGTGGATTCAGCCTTATGATACCAGACTTGCAAAACCGAAGAAGGCTCTCTGTTGAGCTTGGGATGGGTGGAGTCTCCGGGCTTAAGGGATCACCTTGCCTTCCAGTCGGCCCCGCCCTCCACAGTCCCTGAGTCTCACTTGACTGGGTAATCGCTGGAGGGGTCCTTGTGTGCGTGCACAGTGCCTCTCGACTGCTGCCTTTCCGGCTCCCCTGAGCTCCAGGACCACACGAGTCTAGGTCCCCAGGGTTTCACTGAAACAGCGGCTTAATGGAGTCAGAAGTGGCACAGTTGGGAGGTTCTGTCTCCTGCCCATTTGCGAAAGCCAGAGACAAAATCAGCAGTCTGTCCTCCGTGGAGCGCCGAGCGTGCCACCGGCCCTCTGATCTTTTCCGGCTGGCCTAAATTTCCGTGCACCTCTCCCTTTTCACAGTCCAAACTCCCCCCGAATGAGTTTCGGCTGGATCTGGGATTTAGTGTTGTAGGATAAGGGGTTCAATGCCTTTGAAAGCCTCCGTTTCCCTCCTGCCAGAGAAAGCCAGCCAGGTATTCCGGCACCCGTTCTCTCAGCGCACGCGTCTCCTTACCTCAGCTTTTTGCAGCTCCTCTGGGCCTCAGTGAGCCCCTCTCTTTCCTTCTACTTGTAGAATTTCCAGTCAGCCAGCTTTCCTGTAGTTCTGGATGATGTCCGTTCTGTCTTTTAGTTGTAGTTTTGAAATTGTTGGAGGCAGCAGTGTAGGTGTTTACCTATGCCACCATCTTGGATTCTCCAGCTTTCTGAAATTTTAAGGTGGAACTGTAACACTCAGGGACAGTGTGGGGGCATAATGGTAGATTATGTGGAAGAAACACAACCCCCAGCAGTCTTTTTTTTTTTTTTAGCCTTTTAATATTTTAGAGAGATAATTCCTATTCCTGGCTTTAAATAATTATGTACATACAAATATGGACAATCTTAAAAAATACCAACCCTTGGATCATAAGGGGGCTGGCTACCAGGAGCTTCCTTATCCTTCCTCCTCACCCAAGGGTTGAGGGCATGAGTCTGATTTTTTTAAAAATATTAGTTTGGCCATCTCTGCAACAACAAGCTTGAAGATGGGCAGTTACCCACAAGGTGGCAGTCAGTGAAAAAATTCAGACTTTCCACTCTCTGAACTCTGTTCTCTATAATAGGGTGTCTATCAACTAATATATTGGGCTAATACTGTATTCAGGAGGGAGCTCTGAAATGGGTCGAGAAATAAGATAGACTCATAGTTTAAAAAGGGGAATGTCAAGGAATTTAGTCACTCTGATCCTCAAAATATTACCGAAGATGTTGCTGTAGAAGTAAAAGATAAGATAAAGGCATATAGACCCTAGGGAAATGCCCAGTTTCCACAAAATCTTGAAGGTGTTCTCAGCCGGGCATGATGATTTCTGTCAGGATGAACCATCACTGCCAATTGCCTATATGCCTTTTTCATTTCAACATCTGATGCTGTGGTTTCAACCCCGGATGCATAGAAAGGGTTTTAGCTCATCTTCAGTAACCTCAGCCATGGTCAACAGTTGAGTCACTTCCTCTTCAGGCTGGCAGTAGCAACCACTAGCTACAGGTGCATTCTCTTATCTGTTAGTCCTCTCTTTGACCCGAGGCAATTCCAGCCAACCCCATTGAACCATTCTTACTATCTGCTGTCCATGGGCTGGCATCTCTCAGCACAATCAGACAGCACTGCAAGGTGGGAGGATCCAACCAAGAGAAGAGCCAAGTGGCTTTACCCCTTCAGCCTAACCAGATACCCCTGCTCACAAGAAACTTACAGCCCAACTGCAGACAGCCCAACAAGAGGGTCAGAGCCAGGAGCAGCAAAGCACCCAGTAGCCTAAGAAAATGGGTGATAGCCCTGCCCCATAGCAAAACCCCTGGTTCAGAAATTGGAACATTACCTGGGCTCAGGCATCCAATCCCCCTGCTCAGACTCCTTCCCAGACTCACAAAAGGTCCAAATCACTGCCTTTCAGCTGCCTGCATGCATAGATAAGAAGGCCACAAGTTTCCCCATATTCTCCCACCAATACCAGCAGTTTGATCAGCCACCACAAACCTGCTTGCCCAAGCTGAGACAGATTTTCTGCTCCCCATAATCCCAAGCCTCTGTGCTTATCTGCTTGACTTAATTTCCGGCCCAGGTGATGTCGATCAGAGAATCTGCGATCCCTGCATCCATCCTCTCAAGTATCATCCTTGGCTGAAACATGATGCCACTGTCTCTGCTTTTTTCAGGGTGGAGTTATCTTACCACTGGGCATGTGTGAAAAAAAATTGGGGAACTTGGGTTTCTCATCATCATATCTCTCTTCCAACTCTCCATGTTCCCCTAAAGCTGGAGAGGTACAAAGCGGGAGGGGGAGAGATGGAGAAGATGGTAGCAGAGCTTTCTCCTTCCCCAGAGTAAGGCTCTTCAGGATCCCAGGGTTTCCCTGGCTGTTGCAAGCAGAGGACTGAGGAATGGAAAGAAAAGGAGGTTTTTCATTCTTCTGATGCCCAGTCTCATTCTCTCTTGAGAGTTCCTGGTCCACTCCTGACTCCTTCTGAAGATACCGCACTCTGATCAGGGTCCCCTGCATTTATATGAGGTCCCGCATCCCCTGGGGGGCCATGGCTTGGATCCAACCAGTGGGCCAGGTTTGGGGACTATGTAGACTGAGGTCTAAAGTGCTTTTTGAGTCAGTGAATACCATTAGCAACCGGCCTGGCTGAGTCCCTGAGTCCTGAGAATGAAAGTGTTTCAGAGTCCACAGAGGGTCCTAAAATGCCAAGGATGGCACCACCACTGCGGTGGGCTCCACACAGCCCTCTTTCTCCAGGGTGTTTTGGTCCAGGACCTCCTGGCTTCCTGAAGATTTTAGGTCACAGCCATGATGTTAAGTTATGATGCCAAAGAGCGGCAGTAACTTCCCCACCCCCTTCCCCTTGAGGTGCTGGGCCCAGAACCAGTGGAGCTGATAGAGCAGCTCCCCTGCCACCCCCCAGCAGTCAGTAGCAAACCCCTACTCTTCCCACAGCCACTGAACACATACGTTCTGCATGTAAAATATTTGCTGGCTTACTCTTTGAGGCTTTGCAGCCTCCGGCCATGGGTGGCTACAGAACAGAGGCTGAGTTGTTGGTCCTGAGGACTCTTGGGAGTCCCAGGGAGGGGAGCTAGTGTTCAGGAGAGACTGAGGAGTCCAAATTGGGGTTGAGGTAGGGGGGTTGGGGAGTGCAGGCCCACCCTAGAAGGACAGAGGCCCTGGAGGACCGGGTGGGAGAGGAAGAGGAAGCCATTCTTCCAGACCCGCGTGTGGTCTTGACAGGCAGGATGGCTTTTGGGAAGAAAGAATAAGATTCTTGAAGACTCAGATGAGTGCCCTTGATCCTGGGAACAAACAGTTGATTTGGGGAGTCCATAGCGGAGTGTGCACTTGCTCAGATGGGGAGAAAAGACAGCAGAGCACTTTAAAAAGGAAGAAAACAGAACATGGGTTGGGGTGGAAGTGGCAGACGTGATATGAGGCGGGGAGGGGAATGGAACCACAAAAGATGTAGCCAAACAAATGTGGGGGCACTTGTGACTAGAGGCTCAGGTGTCTGAGGTTTAGGACTTGTTGGCCATCGAAGAAGGGGGTGGAACATTGGGAGCAGTGTGAGCGAAGACTAGTAGCCATTGGGGGACTGGGAGTCAAGAGATCAAGTGGGGTGATGTGGTTTGGGAAATTTTAAGGCAGGCTGAAGGTGAAGAAAAGGCAGGAGAGTCTAAGGAGGAAGGAAGTTGGGGTGCCCTGTGTCAGATCTGAGGAGGATTACAAAATTCCAGAAACTCCATCCTGGGGGAGGGTGGGAAAGGTGGGCAGGTGGGTGTTGGGAGTAGCACAGAAGTTAGAGTCTAGGGATCCATCTCGATTTCCCTATCGAGCGCCAAGGTTTTCAGGGCTCTGCCTAGGATGACACTGGTGCTGCTCCTTCTCCAAGGCTGGTCTGTGTCCCCCAATTTCCACTTCAAGAGGAAGCACCATAGAAATGCAAAATGTTGCCTCTCCCGGACTCTAAGGCTTCTGATCCTGAGGCTGCAAGCGGAGTAAATGCACAGGAAGGCGGCCCTGAATGAAGGCTGAGGAGCAGCCTGGCAGAGGGGGTTGGGGTGCTTGATGGAAGGGGATAGAGGCAGGGTGTCCTTGGAGTTTGCAGAGCCCATGGGAGTGACTCTGGTTGGGGACCACAACTTTAGATGGCTGCGGTAAACTTGAACCAGGGTCCTCTTCTGGGTTCAGAGCTACTTGCTCACATACAGTTCATCTGACATAAAGGACCTCCACAGTGTAATGTGCTCTTCACTCATCCTCTCAGCATGCCCGTTACTGCCTTGTTTTCCTAAAAGGGATGGTTGGATGTTGAACCAACTAGGATTGGACAGTTGTATATTCCAAGGAACATGCACAGATTAGTCTACTTTTCAAGACTTTTCCCCACCGGGAGCATGTAGCTCACTGTTTCTCCCACCTCCCAAGGAGGTGCTGACAATACTTTAAGAAGGGGAGGATCCAGGCTTCCTGGCACCAGTGACCAAAAAGATGCCACCTGGAAACCTTACCGTGGTCCTCAACCTTCCTAATGCAGTTCCAATGTTGTGTGGACCCCCAACCATAAAATTACTTTCATTGCTACTTCATAACTGTAACTTTGCTACTATTATGAATCATAATGTAAATATCTGTGTTTTCTAATGGTCGTAGGCGAACCCTTTCTCTGCACTCTATGCATTCCTTCACTGTGCCTCTAGGGTTTCATTTCTACTCTGGTCCCTTTCTATGTCCCTCCCTCAGTCAGAGATCGTCTCTTCAAACCATCCACATTAGGGATTCAACCTTCCTGGAGGTTCTCCTATGAGGCAGGTGGTCAGCCAAGCCACTCAGGAATCTTAAGTTCATTCACCACTGTAGCCTCTGGTCCAGCCCTCGTCCATCTTTACCATTTCTGTAATCCTGGATCCAGGCTCAAGTGCCTGATATAGCAGCTCTACTCTCCCCACGAAGAGATGTCCACTTCACCCGCTCTGATCTAGTGTGCTTTCTCCATGCAGCCTCGCTTCCCCCTAGGGGCCAGGGCACAGACCTCAACATAGAAATAAGTCAGAGACTGTATTGAGGTTTAAAGAAATTTATTTAATTATTATGCTTTTATTTCTTCCTCCATCCATATTGCATGGCATGTAAGCAGATTGTTATGGAAGTAATTTTGGAATTACTGGGAGAACCAAGATGGCATAGGTAAGTGCCTGTACTTGTTGCCTCTCACAACCACATCAATACCACAACGAAATGGCAGAACAACTACCACCCAGAACCGTGGGAAGGCTGACTGAGTGGAAACTCCACAACTAGAAAGGTGAGGAAGTTGCACTGGGACTGATAAGAAGTGTGGAGGACAGAAAGTGCTAGCACCTGGATGTGCTGCTCTTTTAATCAAGAGGCAGATACAAGCTCCTACTTGCTCTGAACTCCACTTCTGGCAAGACTCTGGGGGACCCAGGCACATAAGGTGAGAAACTGGACTGTCTCGCATTGGGACAGGAACATGAGGTGGCTTTCTCTTAGAGGGGCTCACAGCGATCATTGTTCCTGCATGTGAAATTCGGAGAAGTGGGACTTCTCAGGTTCAGGGCTGACTGGCAGCCATTGCTGATTCCTCCACCCTGGTGATTCCCAGAGTCCTTACCGCACCAAATTTACAGCCCCACCCAAGCTGTGTGCAGTGGCTTTTGCACATGAATGGCTTGTTCTTTCACCTAAAGCTTGTCAAACTACAGCTGGGTCAGTGAGCCCCAGTACTACCAAAAAAAAAAGCCCAAGGCCCTGTTGGCCTTACTTCAATATGGGCCTCCTCTGGGCACTTCCAAACCACATACAAAGAGGAGGAATCTGCAGATGTCTCTAGCTCCTGCTGGATGGCCCTAGTCAGTGGCTAACCTTGAACCTCCTTGGTGATCCAAGAGGCAGGGTATCCAGTGGTCAGAGTGAGACCATAGTGGATTACACTCAAGGGGCAGACTCAGTGAGCACCAAAGCCCCACTGAAGCAAGTCCTGCTCCATAAGGGTGCCTCCTGTGCAACAGATCATCCAGTGTAGAGACAGCTGGTCATCACAGCGAATTGGCTTGGAGGTCATGTCCTCCCAATGATACCAACAGCAATCAAGGTTTAACTACAACAAGACTGTGTAAACATCTCACAAAGGGGTGCACCAGGAGCATTCACCTCAGGTGACTGGGGAGGCTGAGCCATTGGGCCCTATAGGACACTAACAACCCAAGGCAACTCTGTCAACTCAAGGAGACTTAACAGCTACGAAGTACATAGAAACAGACACAGGGAAGCAGCCAAATGTTTGATACAAAGAAACAAGTCACAAATGAAAAAAATGGATGATAGCAAAATACTGGATATAGAGTTCAAAACCACAGTTATAAAGTTACTCAAGAATCATGTAGAAACCTCTAAGAAATTTAGTGAGACCCACAAAGATATGAAAAAGGATCAATCAGAAATTAAGCATATAGTAACTGAAATAAAGAATTATATACAAAAATCCAACAGCAGAACAGAGGATAGCATGAATCAAGTCAAAGATTTGAAATATGAAGAAGCAAAAAACACCCAACCAGAAAAGCAAAAAGAAAAAGAATCCAAAAATATGAAGATAATATAAGAAGCCTCTGAGACAACTTTAGACATGCCAACATCTGAAATATGGGGGTGCCAAAAGAAGAGAGAGAGCAAGATATTAAAAATCTATTTGAAGAAATAATGACAGATAACTTCTCCAACCTGGTGAAAGAAATAGACTTAGAAGTCTAGAAGTGCAGAGAACCCCCCAAAAAAGTGGAATTCAAAGAAGACCACACCAAGACACATCATAATAAAAATGCCAATGGCAAAAGATTAAGGTAGAATCTTGAAATCAACAAGAGAAAAACAGTTAGTTATCTACAAGGGAATACTCATATGACTGTCAGATGATTTCTCAACAGAAACTATTCAGGCTAGAATGGAGTGGCAAGAAATATTCAAAGTGATGAATAGCAAGAACCTATAATCAAGATTACTCTACCCAGCAAAGCTATCAGTTAGAATTGAAGGTCAGATAAAGATCTTCACAGATAAGAAAAAGGTAAAGGAATTCATCAACACAAAACCAATATGATATTAAATGCTGAAGGATGTTCTTTAAGAAGAGGAAGAAGAAAAATAAAGATGAAAATTACAAACAACAAAGTGACAAAAAATACATATCTATCAACAAGTGCATCTTAAAATCAAGTGAATAAAAAAATCTGATAACAGAGTAATAAAGTGGTGAATCAGGGGCATAGAAAGGGACAATTCTGAGGAGAATCCAAGATGGCGGCATAGGTAAACATCTACACTGCTGCCTCGCACAACAATTTCAAAACTACAACTAAAAGACAGAACGGACATCATCCAGAACCACGGGAAAGCTGGCTGAATGTAAGTTCTACAGCTAGAAGGAAAGAGAGGGGCTCACAGAAACCCAGAGGAGTTGCAAAAAGCTTAGGTATGGAGAGGCGTGCGCTGAGAGAACAGGTGCCGGAGTACCTGGCTGGCTTTCTCTGGCGGGAGGGAAACGGAGACTCCCAACGGCATTGAACCCCTTATCTTCCAACACTAAACCCCAGATCCAGCCGAAACTCATATGGGGGGGGGGTTTGGACTGTGAAAAGGAAGAGGTGCATAGAAATTTAGGGGAGTCGCAAAAGATCAGAGGTCCTGTGGCGTGCAGGGCACTGCGCAGAGGACAGATTGCTGATTGTGCTGCTGGCTTTCGTGAGTGGGCGGAGACAGACCCTCCCAACTGTGCCACTTCTGACTCCACTAAGCCTGTGTTTTGGGCAAAACCCTGGGGACCTAGACTCGTGTGGTCCTGGAGCTCAGGGGAGCTGGAAAGGCAGCGGTCTTAACGCACTGCGGGCGCGCGCACAAGGACCATTCCAGCGATTACCCAGTCACGTGAGACTCAGGGGCTGTGGAGGGTGGGGCCGACTGGAAGGTAAGGCGGTCCCTTAAGCCCTGAGACTCTACCCATCTCAAGCTCAACAGAGGCTTCTTCGGTTTTGCAAGTCTGGTATCATAAGGCTGAATTCAACACAGAAGTTTCCCCAGCATAGTGAAAATGCTGAGACAAGGGAAGGGATCATAAACAAAAGAAATGGAGGGGAAAAAACACACGATTGGATATAGAGTTCAAAACCACGCTTATAAGGTTTTTCAAGAATATGATAGAAACGATTGATAAATTTATCAAGTCCCAAGAGGAGATGCAAAAGGACCAACTAGAGATGCTAGAGATGATGGATAAATTTAGCAAGTCCCAAAAGGAGATGAAAAAGGACCAACTAGAGACACTGACTGAAATAAAAAATATTATACAGAGTCCTAACAGCAGACTAGAGGAAGGCAAGAATCAAGTAAAAAATTTAAAACATAAAGAAGCAGAAAACACTCAACTGGAAAGAGAAGAGAAAAGAATCCAAAAATGTGAAGATAATGTAAGGAGCCTCTGGGACAGCTTCAAGCGTACCAACATCAGAATTGGGGGGTGCCAGAAGAAGAGAGAGAACAAGATACTGAAAACCTATTTAAAGAAATAATGACTGAAAACTTCCCACATCTGGTAAAAGAAATAGACTTACAAGTCCAGGAAGCACACAGAACCCCATATAAAAGGAATCCAAAGAGGACTATACCAAGACACATCATAATTAAAATACCAAGAGCAAAAGACAAAGAGAGAATATT
>PVJN01026154.1:0-29306 GCA_004026805.1 Lasiurus borealis
GGTGGGATGAGTGTGGGGGTGGGTGAGACTGAGGGTGGGGATGGGGGGGTGAGCTGTGGCCCACCACCTGCCTGCAGCGCGGTTCCCAGGGGAAGGAGGGGAGACGGGGCTTCACTAACCGTGTTCCTGGGAAACATGGTGCCGTGTGGGTTGAGGCCACGTCTGTGCTCACACCTGCGCCAGGGGCGTGCGGGCGGCCTGAGAGACAGCAGGACTCGCAGAGGAAGTGGGGACCCGCCCAGGCCCCCTCGGCCCCCAAGCTTCCTCGCGTGAAGCAGGAAGGGTGAGGGGTGGACGGTCCAGCTACGGCCACTGCGGCGTACGCGGGGCTGCGGGAGCGGGGGCGGGGCTAAGGCAGCGGGGACAGCGCGGTGACAGCGAGGTGTCCTAAGTCCACGGCCCCGAAGGGCCCCCTCTCTCAGGGCCAGTCCCGCTCTGTCCCCGCACCAGCCCGCGACCCGCATCGCAGGTGCACCTGCCCCCGCGGAGGACACGCGCTGCCCGGTCCCGAGAATGTGCCCTCAGGGTCAGGGGGAGAGAGAAAATGCATTTACTTCTAGAGACAGCCCGCCCCGAGGGGGCACGGGGCCTGGGTTTCCCAGCAGAATCTGGAAAAGCCGGGAGGGTGGGAAAGGTCAGAGGTGAGAGGAGATGCGTCTGACCCTCCTCCCCATCGCGCTCAGCCCTGGGGAACCTGAGCTGAGTCACCAACACCCCAATTCCCGACCGATCGCCCTCTCCCAGGCGGTTTGGGGTCCAGGATGGAGAGTATCCTCCCCCCCCACAGTGGCCTCAGCGCTGGTTACCGGGGGCGCAGCCAGGCCTGAACCAGCACGGAGGTCAGGGGCTGCACTGCCCGAGGCCGAGAGGAGCTCAGACCTGCCCTGCCCTCCCTCCCCCAGGCAGCTGGGCTGACGCCACGGAAATGCGGGTGCGTTCCAGCTCAGGGCGCACTCGGGGGAGCGGCTGCCTGTCCCTGAAGGACACACCGTGCCCCTCGGCACGAAGACGCGGGCGTGGTACAGGGGGCCCTCTGTGAGCCTCCTGAGCCCCCTCCCCCGCCATGGTGCAGGCCAAGCCCAGATCCGCCCTCCAGGCAGGACCAGATCCGGTGCACGGAATCAGCGTCCTCTCCACACACCCTGGGCCTCCCCGGCTGACCGGCCTGGTGGCCCTGCCTCTGGGGGAGCCCCTCGGGGGAGCCCATTGGGAGGAGAGCCCGCCTCAGGGATCACGCACAGGAGCAGCGCGGGAACCCTCACGTCCGCGCCCCAGGCAGTCTCCTCTGATTGCAAAGTAAGGATCCCCGAGGTCCTCACTGCCTCCCAGGACTTCTGCGGAAGCAACTGGGGCGCCGGCCACCCCCCCGCACGCCCTCGGGGCAGCGAGAGGCAGCGCAGGGTGAGCGCGCATCTCCCAGGAGCGGGCCGTCCAGGGCTGCCTTTGGCCCTCTGCACCGCCCGGGAGGGACAGAGGCGCCACCAGCGAGGAGCAGGCCAGGAGGCGTCTGAGGGACGGGAAGGCGGCCTGATGGCTGTCACGTGCCACTGCACACACTTTTCTCGGCCACCACGGTGTCCGCTGCGAGGCGCGGGGACCGAGGTGAGCGAGGCAGACAGAATCCAGGCCTTAGGGCGCTCACTGCCCAGCAAACCAGCCCGCAAGGCAGGCCCCGGCCCGGCACGGGCAAGCCCCAGCGCATGGCAGCCCCGCTGGCGGCAGGCTTGGCCGCTCAGAAAGATGCCTATGGGAGCTTCCTGGCCCCCAAGTTCCCTACGTCACAGCATGGATTATCTCCCCAAATCACAGCATGGATTATCTCCCTGCGACGGCAAGGGCCGTTCCTTCTCTTTCTCCCTGTTGGCCTGGGACACCCCGCCCTCCACAGCGCCTGCCACGTTTAGCCCACGAGGGCCTGCCGTGAGCCAGGGATGGAGTCTGCAGCCGAGGCCACAGAGAGGGAAGACATAGGATCTGGAGAGAAAGAGGAACCAAGAAGCACTTACTTGATGTGATCAGTTTTCAGGGGGTGGGGGAGGTGGCTAAATGCCTCAAAGGTCAGGGAAGAAGCAGAGTGTCCCGGGGCATCGGGGAGAAGGGCGGAGGGCACTGACACAGGAGCAGCGTGAGCAAGGGGCACGGGAGAAAGGGCCCGGGCGTGGCCTGGCCTCAGGCAGGAGGTGACTGGTGGGAGCTGGGCTGGGCGCGTGTGGGAGAACCGGCTGGCGAGCACAGGGGCAGCGGCTGGCCAGGCCCTCCGCACTGGTGGGCAGGACGGAGAGCGGGCCCTGCCTCTCCCAGTGGAAATGCCGCTCAGACATAAAGTGACCGGTGCTGCGTGGATGCCCACCCAGAGGTCACTCACTGAGCCCCGCTGCCAGTGTGTGTGAAGGTGACTTCTCCGCGGCCACAGCTCTGGAAGGACACAAGTGTCCTTCTCCCTCCATCACGCCCCCAGGGACGCCTGCATTTCACCTTTTCAGGAAGGGCTTTCAATAACCCTTTGTTTTCCTAAGATGCTAATCGCTCCAACTCGCTTGCAATCTTTGCCTCCTTTTCAGAAAACTCCCAGGCCTTAGTGCACATGACCTTGGTAATCGAAACAGCATGTACTGGCATAAAACAGACACAGAGATCCATGGAACAGAATCGAGAGCCCAGAAACACAGCCACGCCTTCACAGTCAATTAGTGTTTGACAAAGGAAACAGAAACATACAAATTCCTTACAATTTACCCTACAATATTCAATAAGCGGTAGTGGGGGAAACTGGACCGATACATGCAAAGAAACTGAACTAGGTCACCTCCTTACACCACGCAGAATAACAAACTCGAAATGGATTAAAGACTTAAAATGTTAGAGTGGAAAAAATTCCTAGGCAACTCATTAGTCAACAGAGCCAAATATCAACAGGACAACGATTGAAATTTCTTTTGAGGGCCACATTTTTTAAACTTAAACTATACAGGTAGGTACATCGTTATTAACGTAATTAGGGTACTCCTACGCTGGCCTTCGCTAAAAACGTGACTGAGGTACATTCCCTGAGGTCGACCCTTCCAGCTCTCCCTCCATGCTCCTCTTGTAGACTTGTTTCTCTGTCTCCTTCCGTTCATCCTCTCTGTATGTCCAAACCATCTCAACATGCCTTTCTCAATCCTCGACACTACATCTTCTTTCACTCCACAATGTCCCCTAAAATTAACTTGATAAACTTTAAAGTTTTAAGTCTTAGTTAAAGATAGGTACGTTGAATAAAACTTGATATCTTACTTGTTTATTGGTAAAATTAAATTCCTTACGATTTACCTTATAATATCCATAAAATTAAATCATGACAATGACTGACAAACACTAATGTGAACAATGGCCTTGTGTCTCCTTGGAAAGAATGGGAAAGTCAGGTCTATATGTTGTTTTTAATTTTAGGCACGATTCCAGGTTCTCATCAATAAGACGACTTTTCAATTTACTCTTGATAAGGTTCATGCTTGAAAATGATTGTTCGCATAAATATGTAGACCCAAATAAGGATAGAACAGCAAACGCTAGTTTTTTTCAGTTGATTATATGAGTCAGGAATACTATTCCATGTTAAAATAAACCCATCTCCAGGTCTTTCAAAGCAGACCACTTGTGCTGTGAACTAAGTTCACATTTGTTTTTCTCCAATATTTCTATATCAGCACAAAGACGTACAAATTTCCAGCTCCACAATTCTTTGCTCTTTTTAAACCCAGCAATTGTTTTTCAAAATTGCTAATGTCAATATTAAAGGGAGAAAAATTTAATTGTTACAGTAGCATTAAGAGTTTTTTTTTTTTAACAAAGGCTAACCTTGCTTTGCTGTTTCTGAATTCTTGAAATCTGTTGAGAAAAGCTTCCCTCACATTTAAAAGTGTTGTTTTGAAATAGCAAGTGTCAATATCAGAATTATTTTCTTGGCCATGTTTCAATAGGCTTGGAAAGTGAATCAAAGTTTCTATTTCAAAATCTTGAGCAAAAAAGAGATAATTTGTTTCCGAATGAAATAACTTCTTCTAACATTGAAAAAATTGCGTTTCCTTTCCCCTGTAGTTTACCATTAAGCTGATTTAGATGAGACATAACGTCTATCATGAAATAAAATGTTTGGATCCACTGATCGTTTGTTAGTTCTGGATAGTGAACACCCTTCTCAAGAAGAAATGCTTTAATTTTTGTTAATAAGGGAGTGAAACTTTTCAAAATGTTTCCTCTTGATAACGAACGTACCTTGTTAGGCAGAAGATCTGTGTATTCACCATTTCAACTAAAAATTCTTTAAAATGATGATGATTAAGAGCTTTAGCTGTAATGGAGTTGATAACTTTGCAAATTTCTTCTGGAAATGTCTGCGCACAAAGCGCTCTTTGATGAATGGTGCAATGGTAAGTAGGTATTTTGTGATTTTTTCTTTCAAAATAGCAACAAACCCATTTCTTACACCAGTCATTCTTCTTGCCCTATTGTCTGTTGAAATTGAGACAATTTTATCAAGTGGAATATGATGTTTTTCAATGCAATTATAGCATTTGCTATATTCTCTCCACGTGTTTGACCTCTGAGTGGCAATAATCCTAAAAGTTCTTCTTTGGAATCTGAGATGAAATAAATCGTACAAAAAGTGGAACTTGTCCGAAACCAGTTTAGCTCAGTGGATAGAGCGTCGGCCTGCGGACCAAAAGGTCACAGGTTCAATTCCGGTCAGGGGCATATGCCTTGGTTGCGGGCACATCCCCAGTGGGGGGTGTGCAGGAGGAGGCTGATCTATGTCTCTCTCTCATCAATGATTCTAGCTCTCTATTCCTCTCTCTTCCTCTCTGTAAAAATTCAATAAAATATATATATTTTTTTAAAAAGTGGAACTTGTGCTGTATCATTTATGTCACAAGACTCGTCAACTGCTATTGATAAAGTTGAAACCAATTTAAGATCTTCGCATTTCTGGTCGGTTATATTAGAAGACATTTTGACTGTTCTATCTTTCACTGTTTTAGCAGACAACGGTAACTCTTTAATTTTTTTTAGAATATCTGCTTTGTTCTTAAAATCCCAAAATAGCTCTTCGGACACATTTATAAAACAACTTTTTATGTATTTGCCGGCTGAATATGGTTTTCCTATCTTAGCAATCTCTTGACTAACCACAGAACTTGCAATATTGACAATGCTGGAAGAATGCATCCAGTAATTAAATACAGAACTTGACTTTTCTTGACTCTTCTGAAGTTCCTCAACTGCTTTCTTCCTTGCCTCACCGACAGGATATTTAGTGCTAAATGACACGTGTTTAGTTATAAAGTGTCTCTCCAGATTCTTTGTTATGAGCCATTATTTTCTGACAAATAAGACAGGTCGGAAGGCCATTTAAGTTTTGAATAAACGCGAAAGTCTCGGTCCATTTAACTTTAAATTCATGGTTTTCATCTTCTGTTTTTCTTTACTTCTTTGTAGCCATGTCAAACAGGGCACCTAAAAAAAAGTTTCATTTTATAATAATAAAGCCACCAACACAAAATAATTAGAATTCTTAAAATTGATGACAAAAATACCTGTAGGATTTGTAGCTGGTTGGAGAAATACAGGTACAGTGGTACCTCGAGATACGAGTTTAATTCGTTCCGTAACCTTGAGGCGTGGGAAACTATGAGACGCTCGAGTCTCTGTAAACTGGTGGGTCGTGTGCAGCTGGCCGATTCGCGCGATCACTCCTATCTCAAATGTTGCTGGTATTTCAAAGCAAAAATTGCTCGCTCGACGGCTCGTATCTCAACAATCTTGTATGTTAGGGCACTTGTATCTCAAGGTACCACTGTAACTTGATGCCTCGAGGAGGTACTTTAGTCACCCGCACTCGATTTGCAGGTGCAACTGGCTCTAACCACTGCACCATGAGGCTGCTGGCTGCCTGGCTCACTCAACTCCTGCACGAATCACGCACGCCTCCTCCACGCTGCGTATCCCGAGGTCCACCTGCGCCACGTCTCCCATCACCTGACCAACCGACACCCCCACTTCTAACACCACTTCTTCAAAATAGACCCCACCCAGGCCGAAAACCGACTTCTGCACATGGGCCACAAAGTTTCAATCATACTGTACATGCACGCCCGCATGTGGTATTTTGTGGGAGAGCCACACTCAAGAGGCCAAAGAGCCGCGGTTTGCCGACCACTGTCCTAGATGAAAACATAGGTAATAAAATCTCAGGCATTTCTTGTAGCAATATTTTCTTTTTGATATATCTCTTCAGGCAAGGGAAACAAAAGAAAAATAAACAAATGAGACTATATCCACCTACAGTTTTTGCACAGCAAAGGAAACCATCAACAACCAGACAGCCCATTGAACGGGAGGACATATTTGCCAACGATACATCTGATAAGGGGTTAATATCCAAAATTTATAAAGATTTTATATACCAAAACAACAAACAATCCAATTTAAAATTGGGCAAAAGACCTGAATAGACACTTCTCCAAAGAGGACATACGGATGGCCAGGAGACATATGAAAAGATGCTCAACGTCGCTAATCGTCAGAGAAATGCTAACGCCGTGGTTCCCAATGTGGGGCACAGGCCTCACACGGGGCAATTTGATATTTGGGGGGCGTGGGATTCAAGGAGTTATTGACTGTAAACTTTTTGCATTTCTTATGGTCCTGTGGGTCTCATATACAGTATATAAGTATATATTGTGACATATTTATACGTTTCCATTCTCTATTTTGAAACTGTATTTGCTATTTTCTCAAATTCAATTTATTATTTTTTTTACAATTTCTTAGTGATTTCTCCTCAGCACTTCAACTGTCCTTTCACTCTTTTACTTTCCTCTCTCATGGCTGCCATGTTCTGTGGAAGCTGGTTTAGACCAAGTACATGGCCTTTTCCTTCCTCCACGTGAACAGGCGCTCACTTTTTTATCATAAGAATGAGCTGTCACAGGATTTTAGAGATGCTTAGGGGGGCGTGGCCAGAAAGAGGCTGGGAACCACGGTGCTAAAGCCACCATGAGATAGTAGCTCTCACCCATCAGAGTGGCCGTCACCAATAAACCAATGCACAGCGTGTTGGTGAGGATGTGGAGGAGAGGAAGCCCGCGCTCTGCAGGGGGAATCCGGGTGGGCAGCCCCTTCGGAGAGGCAGGGAGTCGCCCAAAGCATTAAACACGGAAGCGCCGTGTGACCCCACAGCTCCATTTCGGGGAATTTACCTGAAGAAACCCAGAACCTGAATTCGAAAGAACACGCGTGCTCCTATGTTCGCTGCATCGTTATGTACAACAGCCAAGATCTGGGAGCAGCCAAGTGTCCACCAGTAGACGAGTGGACCCATCAGCTGTGGTGCATCTGCCCGATGGGATACTCCTCGGCCAGAAAAGCGAGGAAATCTCACCTTCGAGCAGCATGGCTGGATCCGGAGAACATTATGCCACGTTATATAAACCTGCCAGGGGAAGACGAGTACAGTGGTACCTCAAGATACGAGTGCCCTAACACGAGATTTTTGAGATACGAGCTGTCGAGCTAGCGATTTTTGCTTTGAAATACGAGCAACATTTGAGATAGGAGTCATGGCGCGGATCGGCCGGCTGCACACAACCCACCAGTTTACTGCGACTCGAGCATCTCATAGTTTCCCATGCCTCAAGGTTATGGAATGAATTAAACTCGTATCTGGAGGTACCACTGTACCACGTGGCTTAACTCACATGTGGAATTTCATGAATTGAACTACCAAACAAAATAGAGACAGACTCACAGACAGAAAGCAGGCGGACAGCTCTGGTGAGGGTGAGAGGGAGGGACTGAGCAAAAATAAAGAGAACTCATGGATGTGGACAATGGTGTGGTGACTGAGAGAGGTGGGTGGAGGTGGAAGAGGACATAGAGGGATAAATGGCGATGGAAAAATAAAATTTGATTAAATTAAAAAAGAAAGAAAAAAAAAACCTCTCAGGAACTTTCAGGCATGTCAGCAGCTTAATCTCAAAAAGTTCAGGGAAACAAAATTTTGTCCTATTCCTGGAACTTTTCTGGAATACTGAGACTGTTTATAAAAAAATCCCAATAGGAGTAAGATTAACGTATTCGTTTGCTAGAGATGCAATAACAAAATACCACAGACTGGGCGCCTTACACAACAGAAATGTATGTTCTCACAGTTCCGGAGGCTGGAAGTTCAAGGTCAGGGTGTCGGCGGGGCTGGTCTCCCTGAGGCCTCTCTCCTTGGTTTGCAGACGGCCACCTTCTTGCTGCCTCTTCAAATGGTCTTTTCTCGGTGGACGTATCTCCCTGGTGTTCCCTGTGTGTCTGAATTTCTGCTTTTTATCAGTACACCAGTCAGATCACATTAGGGCCCAACCTAACTCAATCACCTCTATAAAGGTGCTTTCCAAAGCAGAGTCAGATTCTGAGGTCCTGGAGGGGGAGAGGACTTCAGCATATGAAGCTGGGAGAGGGGACACAATTCAGCCCAAACAATTAATGTCCTTATTTTCCCAAATCCGCTCTCTGCGAGTCAATGCTCTCTCTCTCCAGGGGGTGAGAGACTCACAGTCTCTCCGGGCCCATCCCCTGTCTTGCACACCAGGAGGCGGGCACCGGGTCGCCCATTATTGCTTTTCACGCTCAGATGAGGCTTCACGATTAGACAGTGAGTTCTTGGCTGTTTCCGGCATCACCAAGCACAGGGCTCTGCGGAGGACAGACACGTGGTCAGTGGTGAACGGGCTCACCAGTCACACACCAGGAATCAGAAGTCTTTAAAGAAGAGCAGAGCAGCAGGAAGTGGGTAATAGTTATCCTCTAGGCGAGTTAGAAATGTGTACCTTACCCACAGAAGGAAGTCCAGAGCGGGGTTCTCACTTGCCTCTGCAATGTGATGGACTCACCACAAATCTCCTAAGAATCCATAACTGTCTGATATTTAATGTGGGAGAAAACTACCCAAATCTCCAAGTACATAGTCGATTTCCTACCTAATCCTTGCTTTTATTTCACACGCGTGATAGCCAATGCACGTTCAGCCACGTGAACAGCGAGGGCGATGGCTGCTCTCTGCGGTGGATTCCCCAAAGGTAGGAACCCCGGCCTGGCCTGCCTCACCCGCTGGCATCGCTCAACACGCACACTGCCATGCCAGGTGCCGCAGACCCTGCCGCCCTCGCAGGCAGCATCCCCCACAGGTACGTGCTACCTTACAGGCTGTGCGTGGAATTACCCGTCACGCGTCCCCAGCTCTGTGGTCCCAGAGGGCTGGTTTCTCAGCGCTCAGAGGATAATGCTTACAGGAGAGAGGAAACACTCAGAGGGCTGATGCTCTAGAAGGAAAAGAAAAAAGGGAAAAAAGGAATCCCAATGCCCGCATTGCAGGTCCTGCTTCTTAACTCAGCTGCAGGAAGTCCCGCCTCCTGCGGAAGCAAGCCTGTCTTCCTCACTCCGAAGTCCAGGGTGTGCGGTGATCAGAGCATCCCGCTTTGGAAGGGGGCGATCAGGGCATGTGTCTTACTAACGCCTCCCTCTCCGTCTCCCTGAAACGGCACATTAGTGACCGCATTCGAATGCAGGCAACCTGCGCCCAGCCCCCCGCTGCATGGTTACAGACCGTTATTAACGCGGGCCCTTCGGGGGCTGTAATTTGGGACTCAATTTGCCATAAAATTGTCCTAAGTGTCACCTTAGTCATTGGAGATCATGTGACCCGTGATGCACATGGAGCTCAGAGAAGGCACCTCACGGAAATTGCTGTCGCATTGTCGCCGTGGTAACAAGGAACCAGCCACTGAATCGGAAGAGCAGCCGCTGGGCCTCAGGGACAAAGCAAAGATGCCGTGCTCCACCCACCCACCGCCTTGAGGGGGGCCCACAGGCCGGAGCAGAGTTCTCCCTACGAACGCCCCCGTCTCACTCACACGGCTCGGCCCAGCGCAACCTCAGAGTGATTCTGATGGGACTTTTCTTTTTCCCCCAAATCCACGTATAGTGGTACCTCAAGATACGAGTGCCCTAACATACGAGATTTTTGAGATACGAGCCATGGAGCGAGCGATTTTTGCTTTGAAATACGAGCAACATTTGAGATACAAATAATCTTGCGGATCGGCCGGCTGCACAGGACCCACCAGTTTACCGCGACTCGAGCGTCTCATAGTTTCCCACGCCTCAAGGTTACGGAACGAATTAAACTCGTATCTCGAGGTACCACTGTATGTCCCAGCAAAGAAAGGAGCGTTGTTCTGGTCCAGAGAGTAAAGACCGTGTCGATGTCAAGTCTGAGCAGACAAAGGGTAGTCAGGCTGCTCATGAGAAAACACATCAAGGTCACAGTGAGCCCCCACCTCACACGGGTCAGAGTGGCCAGTGTCACAGTCAACACGCAGCAAGCGGCGGCGAGAATGTGGAGCAGGGAAGCTGTGTGCTGCTGGGGGGGTGGGGGGTGAAGGCAGCCGGGAGCGGCCGCTGGGAGAGCGGCTGGGGCTTTTCAGAAAGTACAGCTGGACCTGCACGCAGCCCCCGGCTCTTTCTGCCCGGGAGGAGCGGAGAGGAAGCAGATGCGGCTGTGCTTGGTGGACTGGTCCCAGTTTCAGATCATTGCCGTACACTGGGCGGGGGGACCCTACCTGAACCCTCGGCATCCCCGGAAGTGCACTCAGCAGCTGTGTGGCTGGTTGAATGACGCGGCCCAAAAGGCCAGAACGCTCGGGGCCAGACAGTTCAAGGCAAACATCCGCATCCTCCCACAGGGAGGGGACCATAGCCAGGCCGGGGGCCGGCGGAAGACGAGGAGCCCACGGCCTGGCTGTGGAAGGTGAACTTCCAAATATCCACGCAGCTCGTCAACCTAAGAATCAGGACCCAGAGGGAGGCGGCCACGCTCAACGTTACAGCCCGACCCGGCTCACCCCGAGGGGAGTGCTTACAAAATGTTTTAAAAACGTCATCCAGAGGCACCCAGGGCAGCAGATGGAAGCAAAGTAAGAAAAAAAAAAAGACAAACTGAGACATTAAATATGACAAAGGGAAACCTTCCTAATACAGTGGTACCTCAAGATACGAGTTGAATTCGTTCCGTAACCTTGAGGCGTGGGAAACTATGAGATGCTTGAGTCGCGGTAAACTGGTGGGTCCTGTGCAGCCGGCGGATCCGAGAAATTACTCCTATATCAACTGTTGCTCGTATTTCAAAGCAAAAATCGCTCGCTCGACGACTCGTATCTCAAAAATCTCCTATGTTAGGGCACTCGTATCTCGAGGTACCACTGTATATAAAACACAAAGCCAGAGGAAGATGTAAAAAGAGCCACAGAAAAATGGACAGGGGCCCCGTAAAAATAGTCCACGAAAGGACAGACAGACGGCTTTTCAATATTTGAAGACATCCAGCTTCACACATAAGAAAAATGCCAATTTAAAGCAGATGGCGATACTGTTTTGTATCAATGAACTCAGCAAAACATCCAGGAGCTAACACCCCACTGTGTGGACAAGCCTGTGGGAAACAGGCACCTCTGTGTCACCTTGGCCACCGCTGATGCCATGACACACGCACCTGCCCTCGGTCTGGGCAGCCCACTTCCAGGGCGTGACCCTGGAGAGGCAGCTCCGGCGCCACGGAAACAGCCAACAACCGAGAACAGGTGCACAGGGTTCAGCACGCCACCGCTTGCAATAGCAGAATTCACATCGCAGTTTGCACAGCAGCATCCCATACATTAAAGATGCAATATGCAAAGGGTCCTTATGCCGTGAAGCATAGTGACCGATCGCGTAAAGACCGGATCATGGATCAGCAGGAGGGTGGGGCTATAGGCAGGTGGCAGAGAGCTACAGGAGGGGGCAGGGCAGCAAGCTGTGGGGAGGGTGGGGGTTGGGGAAGATACAGGAAGGCGGCAGTAAGCTCCTGGCGAGCTACTGGTGCAGGATTCGTGCCCAGGGCTATTAGTAGATCAATAATGGGGCAAACCCTACAGCTGAGTAAAAACAGAAACAAACAAACCTAATTGGATATCAAATGGATTACATACAAGCACACAGAAAAGAACAACGCAGGTGAATAGCTCTCAGACACAGTATTCTGACACCACCACCTTTTTTTTTTTTTTTGCCTAAAAAAAGCTCTGAAAAAGAAGCTTAAATCTTACCGAGTGGGTAGAGGTGACAGTAGTGACTTCAAAGCTATTTCCTGAGAAACAATGTGGACGCTGCATTTCAATTGTTGGCATCGGTGTGAACTGGTGACTTTAAAAACGCCCAGAGAGCAATGGCCCCTCGTGACAACAAGCAAACGAGGTGCCCTGATCGGGGTCTGCCCGGGGCTCGGGGGACCGTGGCTGTGCCAGTGCAAGGTGCCCCGAAGTAAAAAAGTGTTTCCAAACGGACAGCGTCACAGGGGACCCAGGACTCAACCTGAGAAGCTCCTCACAGCCAAAGCGATCATTGTTGCAGCGATGAGCATGTTCGCATGTTTTTAAAGAAGGAAGAGGCAGCGCTCGGCCGCTGCGAATGGATGGGTAAGACTCCCCGAGAGGCAGAAGGGCATCTGGTCATCATGGACCAAACAAGGAGGCGATAAGAAGAGGCTGTGGGTCAGGAGAGGAGGGGTCAGGGATGGGGTGGGGCGCAGAGATGCTGGTGAGCTGGAGTGGGGGGCTCATGGGGGGATCAGCTGAGCATATGACACGGTCGTTCCAGACCGTCAGTGCCCGTGTGAAGCTGGGCCGTGGGCAGAGTGGCCATGGGGAGCCACTGTAGGTTTTGAGCAGGGAGATGGGGTTGTAAGGGGAAGTGATGCAATAGGGGCCTGGGGACCTGAGTGGCAGCTCTGACGACGGGCAGGGGAGAGAGGGACCCAGCAAGACGGGAGCGGAGGTCTGGCAATGGCTGAGGAGCGAGGTGCGGGGGCCTGCGAAGAGCCCGGGCACTGATGGAACACAAAGGGCTGACACGGTTGAAAAGGCGGCAGTGTGGACGTGGTTGAAAACACGGCGGTGTGGAAGGCAGAGCTCATCCGCTGGAGGAGGGAGGGGCGCCAGGGCGCCAGCTGCCGGGGAGCGGGGAGGGGGAGCGACACAGGAGCCCTGCGTTGGTGTGAGCACAGCTGTCTGCGCACCAGTGTCCTGGCGATCACAGGCCTCACCAAGGTCACGGGCAGCTCCCGCCGGGTGGGGTGGCTGGTGCATCCGCCACTCCCAGCGCTCCCAGACCGCAGTTCCTTCGAGGCTCCATCTCCCTGCAACTTCCCGCAGTGACCACAGGCCGCGGGTTTCTCATGCTCCACGCACAGTGCCCAGACCCTCCCGTGGAGCATCTCTCCTGAGTGGGCCAGAACGATGTCAGGACAGAACTGAGGAGGGCGCCAACGTGGGCATCCCTCTTGGGCCCGAGGTGCAGCCTGACTGGGTGCAGCCTGACTGGGTGCTGCGGGGCGCAGCTGGGGAGGCCGGCGCTGTCTGGCCCGGTGAGCGGGCTCCCAGGTGCCCCCCTCCACACTCAGCATCCGGCGCGCGCTGTGCTCATTTCCAGCGTAAATGTGCTCTCGTCCCCGAGGAGCACTACTGGTCACTGATGTGCGAAGAGCCTGCCGCTACGATGACTCTGGATTAATGAGACGGCTGTGGCGGGGGCTGTGGCGGGGGCTGGGCGCAGTGAATCGCCCGCCGCGGTGACACGCATGTTAAATCACTTCTCCTCCCCGTCCCTCTGCTCCAGGACGACCTGCTGCCGAGCGGCCGGGACGTGTCACGCTGCCGAAACGTTTGCTTGCTGCTGGAGGCGGTGCACGCAGGCCCCTCCTCAGAGGCCGTTCTCTGAAGGCGAAAGGTGCTGAGCGGTTTTAAAGCCTGTCACGCCCTTTCCAGGAGGCACGGAGACAGATCTCAGGACCCAGGCTCACCCCGACTGCTGGATTTCACCCCGAAAACGGGCCGGCACGGCTCCGTCCGAGAGCAGCACGCTCGGCAGGTGGGGCTGCCGAAGGCCTGCCAGGACCTCTCATTTCCCGTGGATCTACAGGAGGAACTGCTACTGTGTGTGGAGGCGGCAGGTCCGTTTTCCATCCGGTGAAGGGTCCAGGGACCCACTGATGGGAGCTCAAGAACCCCCGATGCTGAAGGCACACTGTTCGTCTGGAGCTGTTCTAGAAAGGTCTATGGATTCCATCCAATTGCCTAATGTTCCCTGACGCCAGCATCGCTTCAGAGCGGCTGTGGCGGCTGCTGATGGCCACGATCCTCCTCCCGCAGGTCCACACTCCTCAGGGGACTGTGCAGAGGCGCGGCTGGCGGAGCCTGCGCCAAACCAGGCTCTCCCGCCGACCGCTGGCAGCCCCCACCCTGAACGGAGTTCCTTCGTGCCAGGCTGGCATCGCTGGCTATGCACTGAAAGCCACGGGCACCCATACTCTGCCCCGCAGTGTGCGTTTGAGGACGAGGGGCAGGTCTTATTTAGCCTGTGGCTCTTTTGTCCTAAAAACACAGTCACTTCATACACCTTTGCGGAAGCGGTGGAGCGGGTCTGTCAATCAAGGTCCCTTGGGGCATCAGGAGGATCCCACGGCACCGGGCACCAGGCCTGTCCTTGCTTATCAAACGGGTTTCCACGTCCCGCCCTCGCTGTGCTCCTGGGTATGCGGACGGTGTGCCCGGAAGGCGCCCGACACCTGCTGGGCGAGGCTCGAGCAGAAGCAAGGCGCGAGGAGGCTTCGGAGCGCATCACAAGGGCGGCGCACGCACCAGCCAGAGTGACCGCCGGATGTGCAGTGAGGAGACTGCCACTTCCTCGGTGGCAGAAGGAGGCTGTTCCTCCCAGTGGTCAGCAAACTGCGGCTCACGAGCCACATGTGGCTCTTTGGCCCCTTGAGTGTGGCTCTTCCACAAAATGCCATGACCTGGGTGAGAGTCTATTTTGAAGAAGTGGCGTTAGAAGAAGTTTAAAAATGTGGCTCTCAAAAGGAATTTCAATTGTCCTGTTGATATTCGGCTCTGCTGACTAATGAGTTTGCCGACCACTGTTCTGGCCGACCCGACGCCCAGGTGCTGTCACGCGGCAGCCACGTGGCTGGAGGACTCGCCACGCCCGGAGGGTGGGAGGGTCCTGTGGAGGGGCCAGGAGTGGCTGCTCTGCGTTCGGCCATCAGCCCGCATCTCGCTGCCTTGCTCCTTGCGTGAAAAGTGCGACGTGGAAGGCGGGCTCCTGAGAATCTTCACGCTGCAGGCAGGTGTCGGGTTACTGTTGTGGCCAAAGACCCAAGGGCTGTTCCTCTGCCGACCTGACGCCCAGGTGCCGTCACCCGGCGGCCACGTGGCTGGAGAGCGAGGCTGCAGCTGTCGTCACGGCGCTCGCTGAGCAGAGGGACTGAGCCGCTCGTGCACTCACGGGCCCAGAGAAGAATGTGCCTCTTGCTCGCAGGGAGGAGGGGAAAGGTTTCCTGTATTTGTCTGCAGCCGAAGGGCGGGAAAGCAGGCCCCAGAGTAAGGAAGGAGAGGGGGACAGGGAAGAGAGCCCTCGGGTTTGAGCCAGAATGCTGGGACCCTGCTCCCGGCATGCCCAGGGCGCTTGGTGCTGAACACACAGCTGGACCACAGGCCTAGAATGGGGGGAAGGTCATGAGAACAGGCGTGACACACACAGGCTTCCAAAGGGCCACAGACACCAGGAAACACACTGTTATCTTTGCATGGAGAGTCCCCCGTCCTTTCCAATAACCAACATGGCCTCTTTCTGGGACTCGGGACGGAATGTCCTGTGTGGGAGTCGTCTTTGGGAGTGAGCGATGGACACAGCCCTTTCACACACACAGGAAAGACCACCTGAAACTGCTCCGGCGAGGGGCCTGCGGGAGCGCACGGAAAACGCCGACCTTTACTTTCTTCCCAAAGGAAATCCAAGGAGAACGCGAACCTTCCCCTGCCCGGCTTTCCACACGCTCTGCCATCATTAATGCTGACCGAGATCTTAAATGTTACAGCGACCAGTGAGGAAGGAAGGAAACCATGACCAGAGGGCGTGTTCAACCACATTTCTTGCGTTTATTATAATGGTGCCTCTATACGGCGAGTGAGCTGTGGCCCGCACCCCGCGCGTCTGCTTTACCTACTGACACACGGAGAGCACGGCCGGCGGGGGCCACAGAGCAGGCGTGTGGAGCGTGCGGTGCGTGCGGCCTGGGGAAGGAGCGTCCCTCCTGCCGGCCCTCAGGATGCGCGGATGTTGGCGTCACACTCCTCCAAGAGCAGGATCAGATCTTCCATCAGCCTGTGCTCCCGGCCGTGCGTCACTCTCATGATATCGAACGCCTGGAGGGAAGAGAGGGAGGATTAGGCCCCGGAGCGGGCGGCCCTGCCCACTCCTCATCGTACCCCCAGGATGCCAGGGCCTGGGGACCCGCAGGTCCACAGCGGGCACGGCACGGGGGTTCTCTGAGCCAGAAGGCAGGGGCCAGGTGCTTGGAAGGCAAACCCGCTATCGGGCATGCAGGGCGCTCTCCCGCCGTGCTCTGGGTACCGGTGCACCGGCTGTGAGCATGCGCAGGTTTTCGAGGCGTGAATGCGATGACCGGGCATGCGGACTGAGGGTGAAACGCCAGCTCCCACACCTGAACGTGAAGCTGCACGTTTGCACGCTGCATCGCGCCCTCGCTTACATTCTCGGTGACAATGACAAACACGGCGTGGTTTTTTTTTCTTTTATGTCACGTGACACACAGCACTGGCATTATAACAATCCCTTCCCTTACTGTCTGCGCTCAGTCCATCGCTGAGTCCTGTCAATTCTACCTGCAACCAGTTCTGAAAGCTGGCGGGCTGTTCCCACGTCAGTGAGAGTCCAAGGCCCGGCCAAGGCCCTGCAGCCCCACCCGGTGCGGTGGGGAGGGCGGGCCACGGGCAGGGCTCCGGGGGCCAGTCCCGGCATGGCCATCTGTCCGGCCAGCCTGGCCTAGGCACCAGCGATGCACACAGACAGGCCACAGCCAGAGTAGCCAGACCCCGGCTGCCCCACGGCCACGCCAAGAGAGTCGCTCCCCACCAGCCTGTGTGCTCACCTGGGGTGAGCTCTGCCCCGTTGGGGATGGTTTTTGTCTATTGAGCAGTAGGAACCACAATCCCCTCAAAACCGTTTTGGCGAGAAATAAACTGGAGACAGAAATCTCACCCTGACCTGCCCAAATGGGGAAGGCGGCCATAGGGACACGGGATCCTCTGGCCTCCGGGAGGTGGAGAGCGGCACCGGGCATGCAGCACCGGCTCGGCCGCCGCTGAAAGGGGCATCAGCCCGGAGCTTTGGGAGGCACCGATGCCCAGACCCCTTGTGATCCGCTAACCCTGCTCCTGGGAAGGCCTGGGCTGCAGCGGCCCAGGTGCCCTCAGGGCTGGGAGCACGGACCCCGAGCCTCTGCAGGAAGCAGCAGCAGCAGCAGCGGCTTGTTTTCGGCTGACCCATGGCAGCACAGCCGCCCCTTCACTGGCCTGCGACTCATGCCCTCTTGCTCACAGGCCCCATTCGCTCAGCTCCTCCTGGGAATTGCTGCGCCTTCAATATTTTCCCTGTGATGACTGACTAGAGACCAGAGAGGATGTCCCTCAGCTCAGCCTGCACCCTCTCCAATCTGGGATCCCTCTCACAATGTGGACTGCTGGCTCCTAACCACTTGCCTGCCTGCCTGATTGCCCCTAACCACTTTTTCCTGCCAGCCTGATCACCCCCTAACTGCTCCCCTGCTAGCCTGATTGATGCCTAACTGCTCCCCTGCCAGCCCAATCACCGCCAACTGCCCTCCCCTGCCGGCCTGGTCACCCCAGTGGAAGGCACACAGAGCAGCAGCCAAGACATGCCCCCCCCCCCCCCCAGCGGGGCTAAGGGAACCCTAGCAGCAGGCATGTGGAGCGGCAGTGGGGAGCCGCCCTCAGCAGGGCTGAGGGAACTCTGGGGAAGCCACATAGAGAAGCAGCGGGGACCTGCCACCCCCCCTCCCATGGGGCTGAGGGAACCCCGGTGGCAGGAGTGGAACAGCTGGTCCCAACCCCCCACTGTGCGCATTGCCATCTTGTGATGGCGTTACAGCGTGAGGGTCAATTTGCATATCACTTCTTTATTATATAGGATGGTTCCCAACACAGGACTTCCTGCCTGTGCTCAGTGTCTGAGGAGGCACAGTCCCGGGGGCAGAACTCGGGGTACGAACACCTTTAAGCCACGGAGACCTCAGGCAGGGAAGCACCTCATGTGCTCAGACCCGGCTCTACAGGGGGAAGCCCGGAGCCAAGAGCCAGGCGTGCCCATGGCGCCTTCAGCCTGTGCTCCTGCTGCTGTGTTGCCTAAAATGTGCCCTTTGGGCTGAAGGAAGACAGGCAGGCAGCCTGCATTTAATTTCCTCGGGAAGGGGAAGGAGAGGCAGGGGAGGGGAGAGGAGAGGGGATGGGAAAAGGGAGGGGGCGGGGAGGAGAGAAGAAGGGAGGAGAAAAGAGGGGGAGGGAGGCTCAGTCTGGAAGAGCCAGCTCCAGGAACCCAGCTGTAAGCACACGGCACCATCAGGCCGAGCCTGCCGTCTGGCTGGAGACCCGGCAGGTGGGGGACAGACGGGGTGTGGGGATGTGTGTGGGTAACTCCCGCGGCCGCCCTGTGAGCAAAGTCCGGGAGGGCGTGTGTGGCCACAGGGAGGAGGCCCTGGGGACACCCCCACTCCGCAGGCAGCCCAGCTCTGTGAGACCCGCTGGGCCTCAGATACAACAGATGTGGGTGCCACTGGGGGACAAGTGTCTCACGTGTCACTCCTTCCGGCCCCTCCCCCGGGCACGTGGGTCCTCCACGGCCCGGACACGGCAGGTCTGAGGCAGAGCCGTGCATGAAGCAGACGTGGAGGCCAGAGAGCCCGCTGTGGGAAGTCTCTCACTTGGTGTCGCCCTAGTGTCCCGCCTTCCACCCCACAGAGGCCGGGGGACTCGTGACCTGGCGGGAGGGATGCGCAAGCCACAGGCACTGCCTGCAAAGCTCTTCGTACAAAGAGCAAGAACCGCTGCTCACTACTCTGCAACACACACACACACCCAGGCAGGTCCACCCATGCACAGGCAGGTCCGCTCGCCCACAGGCAGCCTGCAGAAGGGCCAGCTGACCTGCCATGGACCCTCCCTCCTGCCCTAGCGATGCCCCCCGGAGGCCTGGCCTCGTTCCGAAGCCCGCCAGCTCCCTCGGCCTCTGGTGCTTGTGCAGGCTCCTCACTGGAGGGTCCCGGGCCCTCGGGGTGCACCGCCTCCGCGGCTGGTGACAGGCCTCCCCATCCCTGATGGTCCGGCTGGTCTGTGTTTTCAACATTACAGGCTCTCGTCTCCCTGCCAGTCACAGTCCACGCTCCCAAGCGCCAAGCTACCCATGGCTCCCCGCCTCCCGCAGCAAAGACGCAGCCGCTCACCGTGGGCCTGAGGTCCTCCGGAGGCCAGGCAGGGGGCGAGCTGCCGCCTCCAGCCTCCTCCCCAGGCCAGGACCACCCTCCGGTTCACCGTCCTCATGTTTGCCCAAGAGGTCAAGGAGGCGATCACTGCTCTCCGGACTCACCCCGTGCTCCTCTGAGACTGCTGCCAGCCTCCTCCTTCCCACCATCGCAGGGACCAAGGGGCGTGGCTGTGGGTCCCCTGGGTGTGACTGAGACGCTCCGAGAGGCCATGAGCTTCCGGTAATGAGGCTGCTGTGTGTCCTGCCTTCTTTCTCCCATTTGGTGGTGAATATGGTCCCGGAAGCGAGGACGGGCCAGGACCGAGCCCCGGATGAGGGTGTGGGGCTTGAGGTGTTAAGGCTACAAGAGGGACCCGCAGGGGGGCCAGGAGCAGGGGAAGGGAGTGCAGCTGGGGCAGAGGACTAATGGAAAGTTCTCGCTGGAGGGAAGGCAGACTAAATGCAGGAGCGATGAACAGGCTAACACTGTCCTTCCTCCCAGTGGGGGCGGGAAGGAGAGGAGAGAAAGAGGTAGTGTTTAGTCATGTGCAAAACACGCCTGTCTTCTGAGTGTGAGTGCCGCGAGGCGGACCCACAGTGAGCTGGAACCGCTGCTGATGGAGGACCCGGCCCTGGGCCTGGCCGGCCTGGGAGCACAGTTCTCAGTGAGGTAAGAAGAGAGGCTGATGTGGCCGCCGGCCTGGGGGTCTCAATGAGGCCCCAGATCTTCACCCCACAGACAACGAGGGCTTATCTCCCCCCAAAAGAAGAGGTTTACCAGAAACCTCAGTCCCCAGCACTGTTTGTGGGGCTCCGTGCCCTGCCGCAGCCCCCCACCTGCTGCACAGGCGCCCTGCAGAGGGGACCAGGGCCGCTAACTGCCTGCAGTCCTAACGAACAGGCGAGGATACAAAGTCGGAGCCGCTTGTGCTGGAAAAGCCATCTCTTTCCATTACGTTCTCTGCAGCGGGAGCATTGAGAGAGCCTGCAGGCAATCGGCCACAGAGGACGCATCCAGACCTCGGAGGGGCCCTGACTCCAATGTCCCCCTGGGAAATGGCAGCCGCGACCGTCTGCGTGACGGGCAGGGCACACGCAGGGACACAGAGGGCCCCAGAACTGCTTCTAATCTCACCCCATCTTCCTCTTTAAAAAGGAATTCTAGCATCATGGCTGCATATTAAGTAAGATGAATTAAATCAAATTATGATTTAAAGTTGCAAACAATATAGCTCTCTTATTAATTTTTAATACAAATATATTAAGCTTATCCAGGATCTCATCTGCTCTCCACCGGGAGCCTGAGGGGCCAATAAGTGCCTTCCTCGAGCCCGATTTAAATATGGATGCGCAGGCCTCGGGAAGAAACGCATGCACAATGAGACCCTCTGGAGTCGGATCAAAAGAGGGAGAGACACAGCACGTTTTCTCTTTCTGCCTGTCTCAGGATGAGAGGGGGGCGGGGAGGGCTTGGGGGATTGGGGTGGTGGAGGGAGAGCAGGGGCATCCCACAGCCCCACCGCCACTGAGCAGCTCCAGGCCACAACCAGCCCATTACAGCGGGCAGCGGAACCTTCTAGAGCCTTTGATGCACAGGGCTGGGCCCTCAGGGAGAGCTCTGGGACACGGGGGACGGAATCCTAGCAGGACCCTGTGTGACAGGTAGATGTGGGCTGGGGTGTCAGGATGGGAGGGGACCCCAGAGAGGGGCTGCAGGCCCCCCATGTCTTCTCCAGAGGCGGAGGGGGGCTGTGCTGTGTTTAACTCATCAGTCGATCCAATGAATATGGAATGAGCCCCTGAGGGGCCCCGAGGAAGCCTGTCTCCTCCCTGAGACTCAGTTTCCTCCACTGAATGATGGAAATTAGACTCAAGAAATTCTAGGGGCCAACAGGTCCCAGACACAGAGCTGGGAGGCGTCCACGCGGCTTGTTTCCAAATACTGTTCCCCGTTTCGGATTTAATCAGGCTGCGGTCAGGAAACCCCTGTGAGTGACCTGGATCTGGGCACGTGCGGGAGACCTGCTTTCTGGCCCAGAAGGTGGCCCGTCGGGGTCTGCGCTCGGGGCCCCGAGAAGAGGGTGCGTGCTGCGGTGGTGGGCGGTGCCTCTGCCCGTCAGCGGGGTCTGTGGCTGATGGCGGTGTGAGCCTCCGACACCTGCTCATTTCCTGTCCAGGTCTGTCCACCGCGGACAGAGGGTGCGCATGTCCCCGCTATAGTTGTGCTGCCAGTCCCCTGTCTGATTCTGGGAGGGATTTTTCCAAACGTTTTGCAACTGTTTGGTGCAGACGCATGGAAGATTGCCATGTCTTCTGGGTAGCTGACCTGTTTTCATGGCATAACATCCCTCTGTCTCTATAACATTTGCTTTGCTCTGCACTGACGTTATCTGATATGAAAGCAGCCACCCATCTTTCTTTTGATTACATTGTTCATATCCTTTTCCGTCCTTCCAACATGCCTAGATCATTTATACTTAAAGTGACTTTCCTATAGACAGCACAGAGTTAGAGCATTAAAAAATCCATGCTAATCTCTTTCAATTGGTGCATTAGACAATTTACTCTTTTGATAAAGGCCACTTACATCACTCATTATATGTCATTAGTAATATATTGTATGTAAGTTTGCCATTTTGCTTTTTGTTCATTTTAGGTTCTTCTTTTCTATGCGTTTTCCTGTGGCTCATTTATTTTTGTTTTCGTGTTTTAGAATTCCCTCTTATAGTGCTTTTGATATATTTTATTGATATTTTACAGAGAGAGACACTGATCAGCTGCCTCCTGCACGCACCCTACTGGAGCTGTGCCCGCAACCAAGGTACATGCCCCTGACCGGAATCGAACCTGGGACCTTTCAGTCTGCAGGCCGATGCTCTATCCACTGAGCTACACCGGTTTCGGCAATGCTTTTGAATGTATTCCTCTGTTTAGGGGCTGCTCTAGGGCTTCCATTGTGTATGCGTAATGTACCGCATTCCATGGTGTCATCGCTGCACCAGTTCAAGAGACCTCCTTCCTACCTGTCCTTCACCTGCCGTTTGGAAAAGAGTCATCCTAAATCTGTCCACGGTGTCCAGCTAACCCCGGCAGACAGCGCGGTGACTCCTGCTTCATGTGTCAAACATAATCTAGGAAACTACAGAGAAGACAGCCTATTCACTTCCCCTTATTTCTGCACCCTCGTTCTTTCCTTCCTAATGTCCCAGCATTCCTCCCTTCATCATCCCGTTTCTGCTCAGGGAATCCTCTAGCGTCCTCTCAGCACAGGCCTGCTGGCTACACGGTCTCTGGCTTTCCCTCCTCTGACAATGCCTGCCTTTCCCTTCAGTCCTGAAGGATGCACTGCAGAGCGGAGGTTTGCGGGTTAACAGTTCTTTGCTTGTAGCCCTTGGAACATGTGCCTTCTGGTCTGGCCTCCAGACTTCTGAGAGAACACCACTGCCACTTAGACTGTTTTCCCTACAGGCAGGACACCGGTTTCCTCTGGCTGCTACAAGCCACTGCCTTTGTCTTCGTGTTCAGAAGCCGGGCTGTGAGGCGTTGCGGTGTGGATTCGCTGGTTTTCCTTGTTTGGGATTCGCTCAGCTTCTTGAATCTGCAGTGTGTCTTCTGCCAGATGTTGGGAGTTTTCTGCCATTGCTCCTTTCATAAAAAGCCTTACTGCAGTAAAATGCACACCGGGCGCATCCAGGACTTGCGCATCATCCCGCGGAAGGTGTGTTCACTGACCGTCACTCCGCCAGCCTCTGCCCCCAGCCCGTAACCACTCCCCCCTCTCCCCCCTCTGTCTCTCTGTGCTGGGCCAGGCACTTCATGGAAGTGGAACCATCAACATGGGTCCTTGCATGTCTGGCTCATCCACACGCTCATAGCCTGGGTCAGAGTTCCTTTCCTTCCTAAGGAGGAACAACATTCCGTCGACTGTATCTCCCGCTTCGCTTATCCACCGTCCATCCGTGAACGGCCGTCTCTTTGCTCAGCCCGTTACTTTCCATTTGCTCTGAGGCTGCTTGCACTTGCTCTCAGGGCCTCCTCGGATGGCTGCCTCAGATCTCTGTCAGCTCCTTTCATGGCTGTTATCGGGGAGTTGCCACATATCAGTTCTTTCTTCTTTTCTTTCCATTAAAACTGTGACCTTCCTGGTTCCTGGTCTGAGGAGCGATGCTCAGCGGCACCCTGCACCTGCTGAGCATCCCGCTCATGCGCGGACTTTGCTTAGACCCTGTTTTCGCAGCGTCCTCTGGCCCTGCTCCCGCAGGGGAAGGGTGCTGCCTCGTTTCTGCAGGTGCAGGGGCTCCGGGGTACCCGCTGGCTCCCAGTTCCTGCTCGGAACACCTCTGCTTGTCTCCTGTGCCAGGACTCAATCACTACCTCCCCCTTCACTGACCCGTCTCTGGCTCATCCCCTCTTCTTAGCTGAGAAGTGGACTCTGGGAACGAAGGTCTGTGTGGAGGTCAGTGGGGAACACTCATCAGTATCAGAGCCGGGGACCTGTGAACGACTCTTAGAAGGCGCACTGCCAACAGGCAGGTCATCTGCCCGCCCCTGTCCTCCCCCCGCCCTCTCAGCAGCGCCCTAAGTGTGATGTCAGACCCCCGCAGGTTGTGGGCAGGGAGGAGTCCACAGAGAGGCCTCAGGTGCTCCCCAAACCCCTGCCCGACCTGATTCACCAAATGCTGTGTGTGTGGGTTTTCTCTGGTGAGTCAGTGGTTCTCTCAGGTGTTCCCCAAAACCCCTCCCAGACCCGATTCACCAAATGCTGTGTGTGGGTTTTTCTCTGGTGGGTCAGTGGTTCGAGTCAGATTCTTGGGCAAGAACGTGATGGCAGAGGCAAGCCTCACGGCAGCAGGTTAGGACCGGAGCAAACTGCCTGCCTGAGCCCCGTTCCGAGGGGCCGACCGGGTGCCGCTGAGCCCACAGCACCCGCACGCTGAGCTCCCTCAGGGCGGGGCTGGCCGCTGACTGCAGGAGCCAGAGGGACCCTGCCCGGGACTGCGGCCTGGGCTCCCCGGTCAGCCCAGGACAGAGACCAACCATCCTCCGCATGTGAGATGCTCCGGCAAAATGCAATGCGAATGGAGAAACCATGTCAGCGCAGGAAGGAACGGACACGCGGTTACTGAAGGGGAAGAAGTGGGACTTTCCCCACCCTGACCTCCGCTAACAGGACACTGACAAGGCCCCGGCCTGGCCCCGGGGGAGGGGGCAGAGGTGGGATTGGCAGAGACAGAGCACAGGCACCCGTGGGTCTCGGGAGGAACTCCCTCTCACCCTGGGGGAGCAGTCGTGCCCTGAGCCGCTAGGGAGTGGGCGCACAGCCTCGCGGTTCAAAGGGGAACTACCTGTAACCCAGCCACACAGTGCGGAGGGGGCCAGCGCGCTGGGGGTCATCAGGGTGTGAGTTCCTGTAGGACAGTCACCATTAGCCGATCAGAATGCCGGGAACTGTCAACTCATCACAACGGCATGGTTTTATTCTCCTCCCCCCAGCACCCTCCCCTCTCTCTCTCTCTCTCTCTCTCTCTCTCTCTCTCTCTCTCTCTCTCTCTCGTTTGTTTAATCTTCCCCTGAAGATATTTTTCCATTGACTTTTGGAGAAAATGGAGGGAGGGAGGGGGGAAGAGAGAGAGAGAGAGAGAGAGAGAGAGAGGAGAGAAATACATCGATTGGTTACCTTACACATGGGGACCAAGCTTACAAGGAAGGTATGTGCCCTTGACCAGAACCAAACCTGGGGCCCTTCAATCTGTGGTCTGATGCTCTATCCACTGAGCCGAACTGGCCAGGGCTATTATTCTCATGTTTCAGATAAAGAAATTATATTCAAAGGGATTAAAAGGCTTGCCTCAAGTCAGCAACTAGTGAGCCGCGTGCTCGCTCCCCCACACCGCACACGGGGGATGCGCGCTGGCCTTTTGGTCGATGCTCAGTGACTTTTCAGAGGCGAACAGGACAGGACGTGCGGGCCTAGGCCAGCCCCGTCCTCACACCGGCTTCCTGCCGCCCCTGACCTTCCCCCGGGCAGCCAGCAGGTGCACGCGGGCGTGTCCTGGAGCCAGAGCAGGAGCCGCGCAGCCGTCACCCAGGGGTGTTGGGAGGAGGGAGCCAGCCTCACAGCCCTGAGGAAGACGGGGCGGGACTGGGCACGAGGGGGTGAAAGCCCGTGAGAGTGCCGGGGCGGCTGGGATAACAGCATCCCCGCTGGGCACGTCCCCCCCAGTCAGCATGGGGACCGGGCGGGGCTCCTTCAGGTTATATCCGCACTGAGGCTGCTGGGTGCCTCCTTCACCAGCTTGCACACACGGCTGCCCTGGAGCCTGATGGGAAAGGGAGACTCAAACACCGTTGGAGGCCTCTGGAGTGGCATCGGGGGACCCGCACGCGGAGTCCCACCGCAGCGCTCCCGTCTCCCGTCTCCTGGGCGAGTCTGGCGCGGAGTCCCTGACTGGCTCGCATATCGTCTCCCTAACTGTCAGGAGGACACTGGTCTCACTCATTAACAGGAGCATCTCGTCAACACAAGCGGCATCAAATGGAATCCACTAGACCGGCTCTGCTCGTCTGACGTTAGCCGGCTTCCTGAAGTCTCTGCCGCAGCCCCCATTCCCAAGGGAGGGGAGCTGGCGGGCCGCTGACCTTCCTGCCACCAGCGGTCCCGGGAAGGGCCGATCTCTATGTCTCAGCAGCAGTGACTCCCGCCCCCCGCACACATGAAGGCGCATGTGACCACTTATAAACACCGCTTGCTGGGCTGACTGACACATCACATGCCTGGGACATTTCCTCCACGTTATTTTTCTGTCAAAACTTAACAAAAAGATCCTTCAGAAGCATTTCTGTCTGAGTGACTGGCTGGCAAGTGTCTGCCAGACCAGAAAGGGACGTTTCCCGAGATTGCAGGAGAGGGAGTGTCCCCAGGCTGGGTAAGGAGGGCGGACGGGGAGAAGAAGGAAGGAGTGTGCGCCCTCAGGAATCACGTTCTTCCTGCTGGTCTCGGCTGACTTCCGTGAGGATCAGGCAGCCGTCAACAGCAGCAGGTGCTGGGGTCTCACTGTAAGAGTCCCAGGGCGTTTGTCACTTTTCTCATCTAAATGTGGCGACTGTCCCTGTGACGGCACCGGTTGCCCCTGGACACGCCGAGGGGTTAATGCAGAGCCGGACCGCTCCCTGCAGACAAGGGCCCGATGGCCCCGAGGACCCCACTCCAGTGTCCGGTGCTCCCTGGGCCACCCAGAGGCCAGGACGCCGCACAGCAAGCCGAGCCCGGCCGGTGGGTGTGCCCCGGGGCAGGGGTTTGGGTGGGAGGGCTCAGCCTGGTGGGAAGCCAGCATGGCCGAGTCCTGGGCCTGGTAGAGGAGACGCACTGGGAGCCGACGAGCGATGTCCCTCTGACAACCTATTCCACACTGACCTGGCGGCCATGTCGATTCTGGGCCTCGGGCTAGCGCTGTATTGACCAAACTCCCTCCCTCCCTCCCAAATGCCCACTCCCTCCTCCCCGCCTCCCCCACAACCACCACTCCCAGGGCACCCGGCACTTGCGTGGCATGGGCTGGTTACCATGATGCCCATAAGACCCTCCGTGACCCGGGGGAGGTGGGCATCGGGTGCTCCCACTCCCATGGACACATCCTCTACCAGAAAGTGAACAGAGTGTGGGACCACAGGGACAAAACAACATTCAGGCTGGCCTTAAAGGAACAGTAGCGCTCTGCCTGGCCTGGGGGTGGGGGGCGGGCACAGGCTTAAGGCAGCGGAAGTAGCTTTGCAAAGACCTCCTGTGGGCAGTTCAGGGTAGGGCAGCACCAGGCAGCCCAGAGCACACTGGCTGTGGAGGCAGGGAGGTTTGGAGGGGGGCCTGGAGGGGAGGCTGCAGAGGGGACCGCAGGCAAACAGAGGGTCAAGGGCTGGCCTCACAGGCAGCGGTTTGTCACCGTCTTTGAACTCAACATCACACGACAAAACCTAAAGTTCAATGATCCTTCAACCACACTCAAATTTTCCAATCTTCTTGTCCACCTCTAGCCACTCAGAAATCCATCAGCGAGTCCAAGATCGGCGTCCCTTCTACTAGACCCGGTCTGACTGGGAAAGGTGGCAGGAAGAGAGAAGTGGAACTTACTGAAGCCCTTCTGATGGGACACTGTGCCGAGGCGTGCAGTTGGAAGTGGGAGCTGGCTGATGTTACCTCAGCAGCTTAAACTCAACCATGACGGGCATGTTTGTAGCACAGACGTCAGCAAACATCACACATCAGTTGTCAGAGCTGGTTGCTATATGTGTATGGGCACGTGTGTGTGCACCTGTGTGAGTGTGTGCAGGCAGGCCCACGGAGGGAGAGCTGTGAAATGCACAGCGGCAGAGGGTGTCCGGGCAGGGGCGCAGCGGGCACTCACCAGCCTCAGGTTCTTCATCGCCTGCGGGAACATGCCCTGGTGCAGCTGCAGCTTGCCGACCTTCATCACCTGCACACCCCGGACGGGGTGGCAGCCCGGGAAGAAGATCCTGCAAGAAACAGGGCACAGGTCAGCGGCTCCCTGCCCTGTGGCCAGCATGGCACAGGCGCCCACGCCATGGGAGCCACGTGAGCCCAAGACATGCCAGTGGGAGCCACGCAAGCCGGGGGCCACATGGGTGGGAGCCACGCCGGGTGGCTGCTCATGAGCCCCCCGAGGAAATGAGTGACCCTGAGGGGCCAGGTGTAGGGTGGCCTCCAGCTCCCAGGATGCTGTGCGTTCAGACCAAAGGCCTGTGCCGGGCACTCCTCCAATGAGCACCACATGCCCCTCCCCCCCGCGCCTCTGAAGCCCAGCTCCGGGCAGCGGGGACCAGCAGGGCCTCTGTGTATCTGGTCAGTGAGTGAATGGAAGCGTCCAAGGCCCCAATCTGTACACGCCACACCCTTGTTTTGACTGACAGCCCTCCAATGTCAGGCATAGTGCTCCTGGCCACCCACTGTTCTCGCAGGCCCGGGGTGCGGGTTTTACCGCCTCCCTGGAGGGCGGTGTCTGTGACTCAGGCCCCTGTCTGTGTGAGTCATAATGTCCGCATGTAGGGGAACTCGAGACATGCGTGACCTGTTTCACCCGTAACGAATAGAGGGTATAGCCGTGCAGCAAGGAATGAAGAGCAGGGCTGGGTCTCAGACCCCACGCTATTTCAATCCGATTCAAAAGCGTTTTGATAATAGATTTAACAGAGGGGCACAGTTTGGGCTCTTCTGCCTTCCCGCCCCCACACACAGCCCCATCCCCACCCCTAGTTCCATCCCCAGCCCCACCATTCTTAGGGACTGTGCTCCCGCCACAGGTGCAGCGCCGTCATGGGCTGGGGAGACACAGCAGCATATACACACCAAGGCCCAAGCACCAACCAGATGCCAGGCATCCACACTACGATATAGTAATAATTTAAAAGTATTACAGAACAGAGCACTACTTAGTGCTCCGATGGGCCCTCCAATCAGCACAGGGCCATGCTCACCTCCAGGAGGTGGCACTGAACTGAGAAAATAACACAGGCGCTATGCAGGGAGTGGGGTGCCTGGCAGCGGGGGGCCTGCGCAGGTACCGGGGAAGGGACACAGGCCCCAGACGGCCCCAGGTAAGAAGAGGCCATGCATTCTGCCAAAAGTGGTCGGGCCAGAAACGGCCCAGCCAGTTGAGAACCAGCGGCTGCCCCTGGAGCTGGACTCTCCTCAGCCCCTTGCTGCCTCCCGGGCTGCACCCACCTCACAGCTTCTCCTTGGACTAGCTCTGCCCACTGTTCCCTCCTACAGCAACTCAGCACCTTCCACCAGTCCCCTCCCCACCTCACTGTCCCTCCTACAGCAACTCAGCACCTTCCAC
>PVJN01026155.1:0-29307 GCA_004026805.1 Lasiurus borealis
GTTCTTAGGGGAAATGGTTTTAGTTTTTGCCCATTGAGTATGATGTTAGCTGTGGGTTTATCATATATGGCTTTTATGATGTTGAGGTATGATCCTTCTATTCCCACTTTGCTGAGAGTTTTTATCAAGAAAGGGTGTTGGATTTTGTCAAATGCTTTTTCTGCATCAATTGATATGACTATGTGATTTTTATCTCTCATTTTGTTTATGTGATGTATCACGTTTATTGATTTGCGGATATTGTACCATCTCAGCATTCCTGGGATGAATCCTACTTGGTCATGGTGTATGATCTTTCTGATGTACTGCTGGATCCAATTTGTTAGAATTTTGTTAAGGATTTTGGCATCTATATTTATGAGAGATATTGGCCTATAATTCTCTTTCATTGTGTTTTCCTTATCTGGTTTTGGTATTAGGGTGATGCTGGCTTCATAGAAGGTGTTTGGAAGTGTTCCCTCTTCTTGAATGTTTTTGAATAGTCTGAGGAGGATAGGTTTTAATTCTTCCTTGAATGTTTGGTAAAACTCTCCTGTGTAGCCATCTGGTCCCGGGCTTTTATTTGCTGGAAGCTTTTTGATGACTGCTTCAATTTCTTCCATAGTTATTGGACTATTAAGATGTTTGGCTTCCTCCTCATTGAGTTTTGGAAGGTTATAATTTTCTAGAAAAATGTCCATTTCTTGTAGGTTGCCCAATTTGTTGGAATAGAGTTGTTCATAGTATTTTTTAACAATCCTTTGTATTTCCACAGGGTCTGTTGTTATTTTTCCTCTTTCCTTTCTGATTTTGTTTATTTGGGTCTTCTCTCTTTGTTTCTTGGTGAGCCTGGCTAAAGGTCCATCAATCTTGTTTATTCTTTCAAAGAACCTGCTCTTGGTTTTGGTGAACTTTTGAATTTTTTCTTTGGTCTCTAAGTTGTTTATCTCCACTCTGATCTTCACTATTTCCTTCCTTCTGGGCTTTTCTTGTTGTTCTCGTTCTAGCTCTTTGAGTTGTAGGGTTAGGTAATTTATTAGCATTGTTTCCTGTTTTTTGCAGTAGGCTTGTAAGGCTATGAACGTCCCTCTCAGGACTACTTTCACTGTGTCCCATAAATTTTGTATTGTTGTGTTGTCATTGTCATTTGTTGCCATGATGTTTTTTGTTTCTTCCTTGATCTCTTTAGTTACCCAGTCATTGTTTAATAGCATGCTGTTTAGTCTCCATGTGTTTGATTTCTTTCTATTGTTTTTATTTTAGTTGATTACCAGTTTTATGCCACTGTGGTCTGAGAAGATGCTTCATATGATTTCTATCTTCTTGAATTTGAAGAGACTTTTCTTATGACCCAACATATGATCTATCTTTCAAAATGACCCATGTGCACTGGAGAAAAATGTATATTCTTTGGCTTTGGGGTGAAATGTTCTGAAGATGTCAAATAATTCCATCTGGTCTAGTGTGTCATTTAGGATTGATGTTTCTTTGCTGATTTTTTTATTTAGAGGATTTGTCCAATGGTGACAGTGGGGTATTAAAGTCTCCTACTATGATAGCATTGCTTTCAATCTCGCCCTTAATATCCTCCAAGAGTTTTTTTTTATGTATTTAGGTGCTTCTCTATTGGGTGCATATATGTTTATCAGAGTTCTTTCTTCTTGTTGGATTGTTCCCTTTAGTAGTATGAAGTGGCCTTCTTTATCTCTTGTTATGTCCTTCACTTTGAGATCTAATTTGTCAGATATAAGTATTGCAACCCCACCTTTTTTTTCATTTCCATTTGCCTGAAATACCATCTTCCATCCCTTCACCCTCAATCTGTGTGCATCTCTTTTCCTGAGGTGGGTTTCTTGCAGACAGCTGATATATGGATCATGTTTTCTTATCCAATCGGTTACCCTGTCTTTTGATTGGAGCATTTAATCCATTTACATTTAAAGTTATTATTGATAAGTACTTATCTGTTGCCATTTTTAGTTATTACCCTGAGTTCCTTCTTCACTTCCACTTTCTTTTTATTACAGCAGACCCTTCAACATTTCTTGCATTGCTGGTTTGGTGGTAATATATTCCCTTAGTCCTTTTTTGTCTGTGAAGCTTCTGATTTCACTTTCAATTTTGTTGAGAGGCTTGCAGGTTACAGTATTCTTGGATTCAGACCCTTCCTTTGCATGACTTTGTATATTTAATTCTATTCCCTTCTGGCCTGATGAATTTCTGTTGAAAAATCAGTAGCTAGTTTTATGGGGGTTCCTTTGTAGGTAACTTTCTGTTTCTCTCTGGCTGCTTTTAAGATTCTTACTTTGTTGTCAGTGTTTGCCAATTTAATTATAATGTGCCTTGGTGTCAGTTTGTTGGGGTTAATTTTGCTTGGGACTCTCTGAGATTCTTGGATTTGTGTGTTTTTTTTCTTTCTTATATTGGGGAAATTTTCTGTCATTATTTCTTCAAACAGGTTCTCTAATTCTTGTTTAGTTTCCATTCTTTCTGGCACCCCAATTATTCGGATGTTGTTTTGTTTCATGTTATCCCAAAGTTCCCTTAGGATTTCCTCTTGCTTTTTAACTTTTTTTCCTAGAAGCTGCTGTACTTGGGTATTTTTTCCTACCGTGACTTCTAGCTCACTGATGCTGTCCTCTGCTTCTTCTAGTCTACTTTTGATGCTTTCTATTGAGTTCTTTATAGCAGTGATGTAATTTTTCATTTCTTCTTGATTATTCTGCATTTCTTTTAGGTTCTTCTGCATTTCTTCCTGCTTCTCATGCATTTCTTCTTGCTGCTTATGCATTTCTTCTCGATTCTTCTTCATTTCCTCTTGGCTTTTACTCATATTGTCGATTTTGTCTTCCATTCTTTTCATCCACCTTATGATCATTTCTCTGAACTCTTTCTCTGGCAGGCTTATTTCTGCTTCTATTTCATTTTCTTCCTTTTCTGGTGATACCTACCTATCTGTCGTATGTGGTCTCTTTCTTCTTCTGCCCATGGTTTTTCTTCTCCGGGTGTCTGGTTATGTATTCTCTCTCCTACGATGATTTAAAGGCACAAACTATAACACGAGTTGGTACAGCACACAAGTCACTGAATAGAAATGTATTCACAATGTTAATAATCATCAATATGGTGACCACCAATGAAAGACTAATTAGGGTTAAGTAGAGAAAGAGGAAGAGGAAATTGAGGGGAAAAGAAAGGAAAGAAGTGCCAAAATCAAATTGGGAGAGGGAGAAAACAATAAATAAATAAATGAACTAAAAATAAAATTAAAAAAAGGAGAAGAATAAAAAGAAGAGAGAAAGAGAAACAAAGTCAGATAGAACAGAAAGCAGATAAGAGAGAAAAGGGGAACAAAATACAGATGTCAGGAGAAAAATCCATCAGAACAGTCACTACTCCCAATAAAGGCCAGCAACCAGTACCTGGAGATTAATACAAACTGCACATAACAACTGGTATCGAGGGAGGCGAGGGAGAAGAGAGGCAAAAACAAAGTAAGCAAAAAGAAAACTAAAACAAGTAGAATACGCTAAAACAATCTCATAAAAAAGTTCAAAAAATCGATATAATCACTGTTCAGGCCAATAGTAACAAAAGGACAGAGAAAAAACAACTTTTTGGCTGGTGAAGACAAGAGGAGAGAGGTTTGTATGGACTTGTAGTAGGTTATTTGAAATTAGACATATAAGTGGGTTGAAATTTTAACCAGGTAAAGAGAAAGAGTAGGGGGAAACTAAAGTTGGAAAAGGAAAAAAGAAACAAGACAACAAAATGGGGAAAGTTAGGAGGAAAGTGTTGGCATAAAGGTAGAGTTGAGTTGGAGTAAAATTATGCTAAAGGAAAGATGAAAATAGAATGTCCAAAAAGGTAAAATACTTGTAGCAATTAATAGTATTAGTTGGAAACAAAAATGTAATAATCAAAAAGGTAAAATCAATTGAGATGGAAAGAAGAAAATAGTCTTTTAATTAAAATATGTAAAAATAAAAAATAAAAATAATTAAAAGAAAAAAGGAAAAAGAAAAAAAATAGAGTGGTCATTCACTTGCACTATTGTTCTGCTCTGCACTCCTGTTTCCCAGTAGGGAAGGTATTGCAGTTCCCTGTGTTGCACTGTTGACGTTTTAATCTCTTTATTCTTTTGTGGTTATGCTGGAGTCAATTTGTGCGTCATCCACTGGGTGGCAGTGTTTCGGAATTGATCTCTGAGACAAAGCACAGGACCTCTCTAGGCTGTGCTCAGATCCTGCTACTCTGTGGTTCTCAAAGCCGGTTTGTGGGGATTTTGCAGCCAGGACACTGTAATAACTCCCAGGCTGTCCCTCTGCCTCAGATAAAAAAACAAGTCTTTTTCCAGAGCTCCCCTTTGTCAACAGCTGGGAGAGTTTGCCTCCACACTTAGGGATCACGCCCTTCCCACCTCCGCGGACCTCTCGAGAGGCAACTTTCCCGAAGCCCAGCTCGCACAGTGTGCGAGTCTCTGTTCTGAGGGGCAGGAGACCTCACCTTATCCCGGGCGAAATCTGACCTTTCCATGTGCGGTGTGGATCTCTGTATCTGTCAAGTGTCTGTGTTGATTGGAGAGCAGTGTTCTGGGTCTCCAGCTGTTTGGTGGGTGTTTCCGACAGCCGCAGCTTTCAGACCACGGCAGATATCCACCTCCCTCTGCAAGATGGCGTGGTCTCCGCGTTCCCACCAGAGGCTCTGGCCGACAAAAACCCCATGGCAGTGGGGCTGCCTGGCCAGGAGCTTCGACTTGTTTTAAGTTGCATAGATGCAGGTCTGGCTCTGTGCTCTCTGTTCCCTCCCTTTCAAATCCCCTTTGGTTCATATAATTAGTGTCAATCCCACAGCATCTTACTTGTGATGGTGTGGACATTGTGTTAGTTCTCCTCATTGTGGCATCCCCTTTAGGGGAGGTTGAGCTTCCCTGCCACATGCATTGCAGGCCTGGACCTGACTCCACCAGTAAAATGGTCATTGAACTTCCATGTTCTACTTCTGGGCAGCATCTTTAAGGGTGTAGTTATGGTTCAGGTGAACCCAGCCGCCTGGTACTTTTACCTGGGCAACATGTTGTGCAACATCTTCTTGGGAACCTAGGCGGATGGTGCATGTGGGGCAGTGAGACATGTGAGCAGGCGATAAAGTTTCTGCTTTGAAGCTGATCTTATTTGGGGGCTTTTGTTCCTGAAGATAACCCAGCAGATTCTGATACACATGGTATCAGTATCCTACCCAACTTACACAGACTTCTCCAGCAAGCTTTTTTAGGAAGGTAAATCACCTACCTCATGGTCTTATGATAATTGGTGTGTATTAGCTCTTTCATGTGCATTTGAGAATTAGCTCATGAAGTTGCTACTCCCCACAAACCCTCTTAATATTTTATTACAATGAAATTGTATATGTTGAAACATGTGCAGATATTTTATATCTGCAATCTGGACTCCTCTTATCAGTGAATGTGGCTGTCCCCATTTATTTAGACCTTTTTAATGCTTTTCATATGAATTTCCCTATAAAGATCTTGACTTATTTTAAATACCTCATATTTTTGTTGCTATAGTAAATGGCATCTCACCAACAATCTTTAAAACTCTTCCTTATTGTTATGAAAAATGTATTTAATTATTTATACTTCATATAAATTACTAAACTCTTTTCTTCTAATGTACTATTTACAGACATTTTTGTTTCTTATAAAATTAAAATAAAAGAAAAGCATTGTGTTGACTAGTTATTCTGTAATGATGGGCCATTCTTGATTTTAAAGGGAATACTTCCAACACATCAACATTAAGATAGAAACTTATTTCTAGGATGTCAAACAAGTGGTGGTGTGAGAGGTCCCCTAGGTTTCAACCTTGATGTTTTAACAATTTGAACAGCTGTAATTCAACAAAGATTCACTGATCGATCCACAAACATGTCTGTAGGTAGTCATGTGGATGTTAACCTGGGAGGTGAGAAAAGAGAAGAGCTGATGGGCAAGAGACTCAGCCCAAAGCTTGAAGCCTGGACTCAACTCAGCTCAGAGAGAGGAGGACTCAGGCTGTTGCTGACATATCCTTCAGCTGGGAGGAGCAGAGACACATAGTGAACATTCCTATAGGATTGGCTGTTGGAGCTGAGGGTGAGCTCAGTGACCTGGGAAGAGATGAAGTACAGAGGTGTGGCCATAGCTGTCTGGCAAAGGGTATTTCAGACAGAAAAAAAGGCACAGAACCTGGCTGATCCTTTTCATGTTCCCAGAGGTCAACTCCTCTCACTCTCATAGAGCTGGCAGCAGGCCCAAGAAGATGATGAATAAATGAGTGTCTGGTTGCAGAGCACATTATCTGCAAACCAGAGAACTTGTATTACATAAGCATTTTTTTCTCTTAGCAACAGGACACTCTGCGACTCACCCAGGGTCAGGAGAAAATACAGGAGGCTACTGAGGTCTGCAAGTCACCATTATGGGAGAGCAAAGTCACAAAGGTGGCAGTCAGCTTTCTCAGCTTATCCTAACCCTACCAATCACAGCTGCACTGCTGGCAGCATTTGGCTGCAGGTGACAGCACTGAGATTCCATGGATTTAGAACCCTATCACCACCACATTCCCCTATGTGGTTGGTCCCCAGAAACACAGGGATCTGAAAACAGTGGAGGCCGTCCAAGTTCCCAGGGAACACAGGCCATTTTTCTTTTTCAATACCCTGCAGAGATCTAAAAAGTCAGTGCAAGACAACTAAAATCTTATGCTTCAGCACCATCTGCTGGAGCATAATAGGAAGGCTTTTTATCAATCTACTAGAGAAGTTCCACTCATGCATAGATGCCTAGACAGAGCAGGAATCCATCAGATATCATGAATAACCAAGACAATGAGTCAGCTCAGAAAGAAAATAAACATTCTTCAGAAATAAACTTAGATACATGGAGATATGTGATTTAAATGACAGAAAATTCAAGATTGCAATTCTGAAAAATTTCAATGAGATGGAGGAAAACACAGTAAGTTAAATGAACATAGTTTAATTAAAATAATTGAACAAAACTAATACTTTACAAAAAGTGATGATAATAAAACCCCCAAAAGTATATATGCTGGAGACGAATATCTCAATAAAAGAAATGTAGAATGAACTAGAGAGCATAGGAAATAAATCAGACAAGATGGAGGAAAGACTTAGTGATATGAGACATAGAAATATAGAAATTACACAGGGAAAGAAGGGAGAAACTTGATCATAAAAAAGAACTATACAAGAACTATCTAACTTTTAACAGAAAAAGCAATATTAGAATAATAGGCACACCATAAGAAGAGAGGGAGAAGAGAATAGAGATCCTATTTAAATAAATGGTTGATGTGAACTTCTCAAACCTATAGAAAGAGCTAGATCCTCAAAACCAAGAAGCAAACAGAACACCAAATTATCTCAATCCAAAAAGACCTTCTCTAAGACACATTGTATTAAAACTGTCAAAATTAATGACAAAGAAATAATTTTCATGGCATCCAGGGAAAAGAAGGTAACCTATAAAGGGAAGCCCATTAGATTATCATCAGATTTCTCAGCAGAAACCCTATAAGGTAGAAGAGAGTGGAACCAAATATTCAAACTACTGAAAGATAGAAATTGCAAGCCAAGAATAACATGTCCAGTATATATGAAGGTGAAATAAAGACTTTTGAAGCCATGCACACCTGAGGGAATTTACCACCAGAAAACCTCCATTGCAGGAAGTATTCAAGGGGTTATTCTACCTGAAATAAAGGAAAAAAAAGTCACAAAACTATGAGAAGGATCATGAACAAACAATATAAATAACTTGTAACAATATAAACATATAAGGGAGGGGTAATGGTTTAAATTTGCACATGGTCAAGGAGATTAGATGCATTAAAAAAGGACTCCTTTATATGTGAAACATTTTTTTTTTACATAAACCTAATGGTAATCACATACACATGATAAAATGCTATAGGAACTCCTTGCCCAGCTTTTTCAGGAAAGTGGGCCTCATTGCTATCTTTCATATCATGAGAAATATTAGGGGCATGGGAGGGAAAATATTTCTGTAGGAGGAGTAAGTGCCAAGACCCTTTCCAATAGTTTCTTGGAGGTTACATGGGTGGTGGGCTCCAAATATGACCCCCACATGGTCAGCATTCTCCTTTTTGTGAGTGCTCATGTGTGCCAACACCCTGGTGTGCAGAGGTAAACAGACAGGCATGGTCTCCACTATGATGGCCCGATATTTCCAAAATCCTTCTTCATGTCTCTGAGCTCATATCCTTCTCCTCCCTGGGTTAGGGAGGGAAAACATTAGCTACTGGCACCTGAGTTTTTACTAAGGGTTTGGCCTTAGGCTGAGCACATTGTAGCACTTACCACCAGACTCATGGCCACAGGAGACAACATTATCAACTAGGAAAATAAAGCACTGATAGATTAAGTAACTTGCCCAAGTGATTTAGTAACAGCCAGTGAATATAGACACAGGATTATACTTATATTTTAAATATGATTTGGGGTTTTCTTCAAAGACCTGAATATGACTGAAAACCCAGGTATGCCTGCCCATGGTGAGAGATGACCAGGTTGTGGTTGTGGGAATCATCCATGTCTACATTCACAAGACACCAGGGTGCTTTATCCTGCAGGATTAATATTGATAGGTATGTCTCACACAGAGGGCAATGCTCACCTGCTAGTAATCTGTCATGCTAATCAGCAATAAATCCAACTCCTTTTGACTTTAAACCAAGTCTCAATGTTCAGTATTGGACTTAATATGTGTCCAATTCAGTACATAAAGGGCTCTTAATATTCTGAGCTGTTTAATGTTTTAGAGATTGCTTATGGGGATGGGAGTGACAAGGTAGTTCTGCACAGTGCACGGGCAGTGGGAGGGATCAGCGGCAGCATCCTTGAGGGAAGTTGGGAACATATCTGAGAGTGGTGTTGGCACCATGAGCAGAAGCTGTTGAGGGGGTACCTTCTTGAGGGAAGTTGAGAGCATATCTGAGGGTAGTGTTGATACCATGAGCAGCAGCTGTTGAGGGGGAAGTAGTCCTGGCTGGGTCCAAGGTAGGTCATTAGGCCATAGAACATTTGTATGCAATGGGGGTTCACTAGAGTGACGTCAATGCATCTGCCCTGTAGGGAAGAGAGAGAATGTCCCTGAGAAGTCATTGGAATGGGCACCAGAAGGCTGTGGTCTTCTTGGATCAAGGAGTTGGAGTTAGGATACGTGAGGACCATACGGTGAACTTTTGTGATGTCCTTCCTCTCCATGGGTGCTGGGATGTCCTGATTTTGGACTCCCTTTGCTAGAACTTGTCTACTGCTCCTGAACTGAGACCCTGGGAAGCAAGGACGAGAGAGGCCCTACAGCCCTCACCACCCCAGCATTGCTATTCTTTCTAAATGAGTGTGTGCTGCAGGGAAAAGCCTTTTCCATGGTCCTTAGATTGTACACAGTCCCATAGGACAATGGCAGTAGGGTCACTGTCTGATGAGTAATAAGTTGTGGAAGCTGCAGCACCCAAGGCCTCTTAGAAAGGGATAAGAACAATACAGCCTAGAGCTTCTAAATGCCCTCCTGCCCATCCACTGAGAGTCAGGATTCACTAAATGTGGCCAGGCTCCCAGGCCCATTTGAGCAAAGGGTCTGAGCACCAAAAATCCTAGGCAGGTGATTTCCTGGTGAGGCAGGAGCACCACTCTCCTTGGGCCTGGACCTGAGTAGGGCAGCCTTCTGGTGGTTGGGGGTAACCTTCTGAGATCAGAAGTGCTGACTCAAAAGAGGGCAGAGCAGGGAGAAGGGTGAAGCCAAGCCTCAGGTTTGAGTCCAGCTCTGCTACTCCTAGCCTTTGTGACCTGGGACAAGTTACTCAGCCTCTCTGTGCATCAGCCCTGTTGGTAAACTGGACAAAAATATTAATACCTACTTTTGCTGACAAAAGTAAAGTAGAAAAAAATGTAAAGTTCTTAGGCTCCCAGCTGTCCTATGTGAAAAATCCAACAAAAATTACCATAATTATTATTATTCTAAGGAGGAAAATAATCACAATTTGGCTTCTCTCTGAGGCAAGGATCCAAAGAGGAAATATTTACTGCCTGGTAAAACCAGTCAAAAAACATTGGGAGGGTAACAGCATGCTCTCACTACTCCTGGCCCTGAGTGACCAGCTCAGGAGACATTCAGTGGATGGGATGGAGCCAGCAGACCCACAGGGTCAGTGGTCAGAGGGGAGGGTCTTTGGACTGCAAGGCCAATAGAAATCTCTGTTTGCCTTCTTTTATTTATGTTGGTATATGCAAGGTAATGCTCTAGATAAGAGTTTCCTGACAGCCTTGAGACCACAATGCATGGGAAATGAATGGTTCAACATCCAGCATTGGCACAAGAGGCTCCTGAGTCTCCATTTCTCCCTTGGTTGATAGTTAAACAGGCCTATCACCCACAACTCCAGTGGCTAACTGTAAGGGCAAAAAGCAAGGAGCCTACCCCATGCTCCTGCTTACCTTGTCCCAGTGTTGACAACACATCAATGGTACGTGGTTGTAGTTTTGAACAAAGTCACATAAGCTGTGTAGTTTGTCCTGAAAAGCAGATGTGGCTGTGAGGAAGCTGTAGGCATGAATGCTGCCACCGGAGGGTCTAATTCCCGCTGGCTCTATGGTTTGTGAGCACTCTGTTATCAGGTACTTCCTGGGACATCAGTGCAGCCTAGACTTGGGGCAGGAGCTAGGCAGCTTCTGTGTGTGTTGGGGGGTGAACACTAAGGGCAGGCCTGTGAGCTGGTAATACCAGGTCCTAGCAAGCGGCCACAGCCTTTCCTGAAGTATGTCTGGCTTCTTTATGCCCCCCTCCAGCTATCAGGGGCTGAGGCCCTGCAGCTGATATCTGAATCTCGGGGAAGAAGCAATAGATCTGTTAGGGACAGGGCAGAACTGTGGGAGAGAAGAGCAGAGCCCAGCAGACACTGAGAGGGTCTCTCTTTCTCAAACCAGTCAATGGGCTCTTGTCCTCTCCATTCCTGTCACCTTGTGTTCCTGCCAGGCTGCTTTCTCCTCCCAGGGTGACCATAGCACTTTCAGGGAAGGACATTTCCTTCAGGCCCTTTCTCTGTGGGGCCCTTAGCACCCCAACTCAGAGGATCACCAGGACCATAAAGTGAGCTCTGCCCACACTCTGCTAAAGAGACTTCTGCAAGAACAGTAGGAGCCACTGGCATTTCTGGGTGGTTTAAAGTGGTAGGCACTTGGCTGAGAGCTTTTTCCCCTGCCTGCACTAGTTCGTTTATGATTCAATTTGATTTTACTCATCCATCTGCTGACCAATAAAATCCAAGTCATTGGTTGAGTTGATGACTACCTCTGTGAGAACAAAGGAGGTACAGTGCAAGCCAGCCTCAGATATCCCTAAACCCAAGGGGAGTCTAGGGGTGAGCACACAAGTGATGAAAGTCCAATGCCGGTATATTTCACCTTACTCAAGCCAAGTCTTTGGCAACTAGGACTGTGTGGCATGAACCTGCAGCCTCTCTCCTCCTCCACCTTAACCTGGGGTAACAGCCCGCCCCAAGAATCCCTCTCACCTCCATTCTTTGCATGCTGTCTGCTTGACACCCACAAGGGACAATCACTGTGGGACATGTTTGCATGGGACATGTCTCCTAGAAAAAGAAAACACTGTCCTCTTCCTGCTCTGGCAGCTCCTGGGTGCAGACACAGGCCCCTTGTTGCCACCGCACCTATCAGCTTCTGGCCACTCAGTAAATGTTTGTGGCAGAAGTCCAGTACCAATGAGTAGCGCCTGGCCCATCACAGAGTGTCCTCCAGGGAAAACCCAGGCAAAGCCCTATGGGTTTGCACACATGACTCTTTGCAGAAAGACCAGGGAGTACTTTCCAGTTCCCTTAGTTTCCCTCAAACCACCCTTGAGAAGCCCAGTCCTGTGCTGTGTGCTGTGCTGGAGGGCTGTCAGGGTGAGAGCACTAGACAGTACCAGGGCTGCATTACCTGACTCTGGCAGATCCAGCCTCCCATGTCACACTGCAGCCAGCTCAGGGGTCTTCCAGTGCTGTGAGGCCTGTTTCCTGCCCTATTCTCTCGCTCTCCCCACCCTGATGGCAGGCCCCATGTTTCAAGTATATCATGCTCAGCTCCACCTACTTTATATGGGCAATGGTTTGAACTACCTTGACCTGCTCACCTGCCCCTGGTTCCTATGCTCCCTTGTGCATGGCTTCCCTCACAGCTCAGTGCCAGGGTAGACTCCTTGCACCCTCCTCAGCCCTGCAGTCCTTATAGGCCACTGCCAGCCATGTCCCTGCCCTGGGAGGACACAGGGAGGGGGCCAAGAAAATAGAGCCCAGGGTATACCAGAGCTCCCAGGGGTGTTCAGGTCTCTGACCTGAGGCTCCTTTTTCAAAAGTTCACCCCTGCAAACAGTCTTTTGGGAATTGACAAGAAAAGCCCCTTTTATGTCACTGGGATCCTAGCAGTGGCTGAAACAGGCTCCCCTAGACCCCTATTGCAGTGACAAAGGCCCTGGGTCAGGCCGTGTTGGGTGCAGGCAAGGTGGTGTGAGTGACATTTTGTGAGTTCCATGTCCTCCTTGGGCCCCTCCCTACCCTCTTGTCATCTCTTGCTCCTCCTGGCTCTTTGAGCAGGTGGGTAGAGCTGGTGGGCTGGGGAGTGGCAATAGCCCCTGTAGGAGGCATCTGTCAAGGTCACTGTGCCCACCAAGCCTGCTGACAACATCAAGACCAAACCAGGACTTACCTTTTCTGGTTTGCGTACTGAGGGTGGCTCCTGGATGGTCTAGAAGATTAAAGAGACAAAAGCACAGCTGGGAAGGGCATGGAGGGTGCTGATGGCCATGCTGATAGGGGACCCTGCTTTGCAACATCAGGATAGAACATGGGGTGCCAATCTGGGTGCCCTCCCTCCATGAGTCTCCTCTCTGAGCCTCAGATTGCTCAGGTATCAAAGGGAATTGAAAGCTCCCTATGGGTTTAATGAGGAGACAGCCAGACTAAGGAGCCTGGTCCCTGGGAGAGGCCCGCACATGGCAGTTTCACAGGAATCAGCTGCCCACCATCATATGAAGATAGAGCATATGGCACAAACCCTTTATTTCTCCTACGCCTGACTCCTCTTCTCCATACCTGCACCCTGCTCTGGCTTTCCAGTACTCAGGGATGACAGTCACCTACACCCCAGGGCTTCCCTTTCTTTCATCCTCCCTTCTTTACTGTGATTTGCTTGTTTCTGATTGGTTTGCCATGATTCATGCCTCTGCTTGTCTCTTTCTCTATCCAAAGCTCTGGCCTGTGTCTTTGCAGACCCAGCTAGCCAGTGCCACTGTCTTAATCACTCCCTGAAACCAGGCTCTGTCCTTTGCTATTGCTCTAGTTACAAAGGGCACTTGCCACAAACTGTGAGGCTAACATTTTGTCCCCAATTCTTCAAGTAGCATTATGAGACAGGATACAGACTGTGAGCTTCTACAAGGATGTTGGCATCTTCCTATGTGTCCCCTAGTACCCAGCAGGGACCCAGCACAACCTATCCCTTAGTAACGACTGAAGAAGACATGCTGGACGTACTAGAGATGTGCAGAGGCCCAGGCTAGTTTTCAAAGCACAGCTGCTCCAAGGCTTGGGAATCCTGGCCAGCATCATTCTCCCTTTGGGGCCACCCATGCCTCTTGTGGGACCATTTCTTTCCTCACCAGCACAGGTGTCCTCCTCTGTGTCCCCTGAGTTCTCTGAATCCTGGCTGCTGTGAGGTGGCCCTGTTCTCAGCTATCTGGAGTCACTTCTGCCCAGGGGCCAGGGCAGCACATGAACCACCTTCCTGAAGCAAGCCTGAGGCAGGAGGCTCCTTAGAAGCCCAGTCTGTGCTGGGAGAGGAGAACAGAGCACCTCTGTCTGCTCATGTGGCCATATGGAGCTTATGGGAACCTGCCCACAGGTGGGATTAGGCAGGCAGGCACACTATTCCCTGGGATTGGTCACAGGAGTTACTCACCTTCTTGCAACATAGCCGCCAGATGCAACAGAAGAGCAAGGGGAACATGAGCATGGCTGGTATGAACACAACCAAGTACAGATGGGTGACAGTGGGTTTGCTTGGTGGAGGAGGCGGTGGGCTAGACTGCAGGGCTGGTGGCTTGGCAGGTGTTGAGGTTAGAGGCCTGAGTGTTGGTCGGATGGTTAGCTTGGCAGGTGGTGAGGTTGAAGGCCTATGGGTTGTCAGGGAAGGTGGCTTGTTAGGTGGTGGTCTTCGAGGTCTGTAGCTTATAGGGACAGATAGCTTGGTAGGTGTTGGGGTTGGAGGTCTGAAGGCTTTTGGACAGGTGGCTTGGTAGGTTGTGGAGTTAGAGGTCTGTGGGTTGTAGGGACATATGACTTGGTAGGTGCTAGAGTTGGAGGTCTGAAGGCTTTTGGGACTGTGGCTTGGAAGGTAGTGGGGATGGAGGTCTGTGTGTTGTAGGGACAGATGGCTTGGTAAGTGATGGTTGGAAATGTGTGTGTGGCGGGAACAGGTGGCTTGGTATGGAGTGGGGATGGAGGTCTGTATGTTGTAGGGACAGATGGCTTGGTAAGTGGTGGTTGGAAATGTGTGTGTGGCAGGGACAGGTGGCTTGGTATGGAGTGGGATTGGAGGTCTGAGGGCTTTTGGGATTGGTGGGTTGGTAGGTAGTGGGGTTGAAAATATTTGTGTTGTAGGGGCAAGTGGCTTGGTAGGTGGTGGGGTTGTAGGTCTGAGGGCTTTTGGGACTGGTGGCTTGGTAGGTGGTGGGGTTGGAGGGATGAGGTTGTAGGGACTGATAGCTTGGTAGGAGCTGGGGTTTGAGGCCTGTGGGTTGTAGGGGCAGGTGGCTTGGCATATGTTAGAGTTGGAGGCCTGCAGGTTATAGGGACAGGTGGCTTGGTTTGTGGTGGGGTTGGAGACCTGCTGGTTTTTGGTACAGGTGGTTTGGTGGATGGTAGGATTGAAGGCCTGTGGGTTTTCAGGGAAGGTAGCTTGGCAGGTCGTGGGATGGTTGTCCTGTGAGTTGGCTGAGCTGGTGGCTTGGTAAGACTTCGAGTATCTGGAGAGTCTGTTGATTTATTGCTCTGCAGAAAGCACACAAGAGGTGACTTGTAGTGGGCCTCGGTAGTTTCCCCACAGCATTGACCAGCACCAGGCATCTGCTACCTACTGCCTTATCCAACTACTTTCTTGTCCTCAGGTTGCTCCATCTGCAGTGTCTTACAGGCTATCCTGGACCTTAGCTACACAGGGGCTAGGAGGCCAGGGCTGGGACAGGAGCTCTGTGAGCCCTTGGCCATGGACCCTACCACTAGATCTGATCAGATACTCTCCCAGTTCTGACCAGGTAATCTGAGTCCTCTGAGGGAGACAAAGCAGTCCTTACTTCAGGCCTCGGCTAACACTACAGGGTTGTTGTGAGAACCATATAATCTAGATACTCAGTTGGGGAGGGAGGGTATGGGGCCACTCAGAGGCAGGAGTGCAGATGCAGTGGCAGGAGACCTGCTCCATCTACATGCTGCCTCTCCCTCCAGTCATCTGAAAAATGACAACATGTCTTCCCCAGGCAGAATCCAGGGCTGTGATGGGCATGAGTCAGTTCAGAGTCCTTCACCAGCTGCATCAATGCAGTGGGAACACACTGTATAGGGCTACCGCTGGTCCCACTGTCCACATCTTGTTCCTGGACCTGCATTTGGAGGGCCTGGGTGTCCCAGAGGTTCTGGACTCTGCCTGTCCTACTCACTTCAGTTGGAATCCAGATAGACCTTGACCTCCCCACCACTAGACCTGGGTCAAGGCAGGCAGGTGGGAGATAATGTGAGAAAAGCCTCAGAACAGTTTCTGGAGTTTGCTTGGAACTCTAATTTTTCCCTCCATGTACATTGGCGACACTTGATCACAGAAAAAGCAGATGTTCTGCAGGGCCTGGCCATCTGGCTGCACTCAGGGTAATTCTCAAGCTTGAGTTGGGGGTCAGATCCTTCCCTCTCCCCCAACCCCCATGCAATGTAGGTTGAAAGGCCCTGGGTGATCTGTGAGATCAAACTCCCTGCTGGGACTGCCTGGGGTCATTGTTCCCCTCTCTTGCTTCTAAATGGTATCTGTCCCTCCATTGCAGGAGCTTTGCACAGCACCACGCTGACACTCACACATTTCCTACTGGTCATTTTCAAAGTTTGTTCCTTAAATGTGAAACCATTGTTGAGGCTGTAATCAACGATGACAATCCTAAAGAACAGAGAGGGCAAATGGTGACCAGTATCCCAGATAGACACAGTTCTGGTAATCATCTACAACCATAGCCCACAGCTCTCCTCATTGTAATGATTTTTAATATCAGGTGTTGGGGCCATTGGAGCGCTGACAACATGGGTAAGGAGAGTTCATCCTCATGCACTGCAAAGACACATCTACAAAGACTGAGTAGACAGTGAGAAGCCCTGCATAGGAGTGGGTGCCTCTATGGCCTAAGGCTGAGTATGAGAAATGGCTGCTTGGTGTCACCATACCTACTCCTTTGTGTTTATTCAATATGTTGGCTTAGATACAAAAGGCTGCTGAAAGCAAAATTACTATCATCCTGGCACATTATCTTCCCCATCCCGCCCCTCTCATCACTGTACCTTAACTTCCTCATCCTGCCCTCATCACTGCACTTTATCTTTCATATTCTGTCCTCCTCATCAGATTCCTGAGCACCTTGGGGTGACCACCAACAGAAGTTGTCACATGGAGGGTGCCCTGAGCCCTCTTGGAGACAGACATGTGCTATCTCAGCAGAGCTAGCATTCCATTTTCTAGATACTTGATGGGGTCCTGAATTGTTCGCCTGGCTCCCATCTTGAAACACTTACTCTTTGGCCTTCTCAAATACGTGTCCTTGGCACAGTAGTTTCACTTTTGTTATATTGATGACTTTTAGTGCTAAAAGAAAATCATGAAGCATAATGTTAATAGACATATCTACCCATCTGTATCCCTTTTCATCCATCTTTGGCAAACAGAACTAACACTTTGGCAGATGCTAATATCTCTTCCCTGCCTTCTTCTGAGCACCCGTGCTCTAGGCACTATGTACTGCTCTGGTGTTTAATGGAAAAAAGGCAGGTAGAATCTGTCCTCAAGGTTATTACAGAGATTGAAGGAGGAGACCAAGAATGAAATAACAATGAATGAAATACATGCCAGATTATGAACAGTACTATGACCTCAAGGAAAATGGAAGGGATAAGGCATGGGGAAGGGATAGCTGCAAATGAATGGGGGTCCTATCCTATATTTAGGATACAATTTCTCTTTAGATAAACTGACATATTTATATATGAAATATTTTGATGTCTATGATTTTCTTCAAAATAGCAAATGGTGATATCAACAAAACCATATTCTTTAGGTTTTATAGTTATTGATAGTAGAGTGAGGGCTATTTCAAGTTCATCATTTAATTTGTGCTATTTTTGTATATTGTTTGAAATTACTATTAATAAAAAGGCCTGGAGATTAAAAATGGCAGTAGAGGAAGTGAATACTACACATATATGCTCCCAGGACTAAATTGGAATTACAAAACAAACAAACAAACAAACAAACAAACAAAAAAACCCACTTGAATAATCAACTGAAGAGTAGCTGGAGAGAACCCTGATAACCAAGAATGGAAAGTGAAGACAGCATAGAGACTGGTAGGAAAGGCAAAGGTAAAATAGGACTGGCTGAGTTCCTACAGTCAGCAGCTGAAGCTATGGATAGATATCTCAGCTGTGGGGGTAAGGGGTTGGTGGTGCCACTAAGAACTCTGGTTCTAAACCCCAAGCTTGACCCCCACTAAAGATCACCAGAATGGTACCCACAAAACATCTAGCATTGAAAAGATATAGAGTTTATGCCTGCCAAGGAGAGATAGCTAGAAATACAGGCATCCTCTTAAAGGGACAACACACAAAATTCTGCATGCAGCCACTCATTTGGGGCCCTGGAAGAGAAAGGGCAGAGTGGGCTGTAGCTGTGTGAGCAGAGGTAAGGGTTGAGGGTTGTGGGGTTAGAGCTCAGAAGGCACAGCACGGTTTCAAGTGTTGAGTCATTCTCTCACATTGCAGAAGACACCTTTCTCCAGCAGACCTTTGTTATTAAGGTGGTTGTTGCTTGTGGGGAAGACAATTGCCCTGCCCAATTAAAAAAAACTCCTTGTCCCACTCTGAGAATTTTCTGAAGCCCATTAAGGGACTTAAAATAACAGTTAGCCTCCAGGCAGAAGCAATTGCCCCACCCTGTTAGAAAATTCCTTGCCACACTTATGGAAAATTGCCTGGTGCTGCTCAAGACTGAATTCAATCAGTCTACAGGCATAGTCAGGTCTCTGGAGGATTTGAGTTTTTGCCTGATCTAATGAGTCAGAAACAGTGTTTGACACTGTCTTGCACTAGAGATTAAGAGGAATAGCATATATACCTAATACATAGTCATAAATTCCAATAAGCAGCCATAAATAGGGAGACAAAAAAACAACCACCTTCAAATGAAAGAACAAGAGAATTCTCTGGAAGAAGAGCTAAATGAAATGAAGATAAAATTTTATCAGACATAGAGTTCAGACTAATGATGGTAAAGATGCTCAATAGCTTAAGAAAAGATATACCAGGTAGTAACCATGACAACTGAGATAGCACTAATAGAAAACACTGTGGACACCCTAGCAGGTTTGGCTTGGTGGGTAGAGTGTCAGCCTGTGGACTGAAGAGTCCCAAGTTTAATTCTGATCATGGGCATATGCCCAGGTTGTGGGCTCATTCCCCAGTGGGGGGCATGCAGGAGACAGAAAATCAATGATTCTCTCTCATCATTGATGTTTCTATTTCTTTCTCCCTCTTCCTTTCTCTCTGAAATCAATAAAAATATTTTTTAAAAAATCAACATGGAGGAGTACATAACAGATTAGGGGAAGCCAAGGATCAGATCAGTGAATTAGAAAATAGGATACAAAAATCATATAGTCAGAGAACCAAAAGAAAAAAAAATGGTAGGACAATTAAACAGAGCTGTGGAACAACATAAAATGTCTTAATAATAGGTATGTCAGAAGGAGAAGAAAGTAAGCAAGGGATAGAGAATGTGTTTGAACAAATAATGGCAGAAAACAACAATGGTTAAGGAAAAAGTCATACAAGTCCAGGAAGCACAGAGAGTCTCAAGCAAGAAGAACCTAAACAGATCCATGCACAGACACACATAATTAAAATGCCAAAAATTAAAGACAAAGAGAGTAAAGTCAGCAAAAGAAATTTTTTACCTACAAAAGAGCTTCCAAAACAATGTGAGCTGATTTCTAAACAAAAACTCTACTGGTCAGAAGGGAATGGTATGAAGTATTCAATGAAATGAAAAGCAAGGATCCTTGATACTGTATCCACAGGCTATCATTCAAAAATAGATGATGAAATAAAAAGCTTCTGAGACCACCCCCCCCCCAAAAAATACTAAAGGAGTTAGTCACCACTAAACCAGCACTGCAAGAAATTCTAAAGGACTACTGTACTGAGAAGAAATGAGAGGGAGAGAGAGAGAGAGAGAAAGGGAGAGAGAGAAATATAGGCATATAGAATTAAAATGGCAATAAATAAATACATATCAATAATAATATTAAATATAAATGTATTAAAAGGTACAATCAAAAGATGTAGGGTAGCTGAATGGACATGAAAACATGACCTAAATAGATGCTGTGTAAAAGAAACCCATCTCAGAACAAAAGATTCACAGAGGATGAGAATAAAAATTTTTTTCCATGCAAATGTAAATGAAAAAAAGCTGGAGTAGCAATACTCATATCTGACAAAATAGACTTCAAAATGAAGGCCATCACAACAGACAACAAAGGTGTTTACATAATACCAAAAAGGATCAATCCAACAAGAGGATAAAACCCTGTAAACATATATGCACCTAATGAAGGAGCAACTAAATATATAAAAATATTTCTAGAGGACTTCCAGGGAGAGATCAACAACAATGCAATGATAGTAGGGGACTTTAATATTCTGCTGATTTCATGGGATAGATCTTCCAGGAAAAAAAAAAAAACTTAAAAAGGAAACAGGGACTCTAAAGGACACACTGGATCAGGTAGATTTAATTTATAGAACATTTCACCCCCAAGTTTCAAAATACATATTTTTCTCAAGTGCACATGGGTCATTCAAAAAGATAGACCACATGTTAGGACACAAAACAAGTCTCTACAAGTCCAACAAGATTGAAATCATATCAAACTTTTTCTCAGATCACAATGGAATGAAATTAGAAATCAACTACAGTAAAAACACTCAAAAACATTCAAATATACAGAGGCTAAATAAAATGTTATTAAACAATAAAAAGGTTACCAATGAGCTCAAGAAAGAAATAAAGACTTCCTGGAAACAAATGAAATGAACCCAAAACAACCAAAAATATCTGGGATACAGTCATGAGAGAGAAGTTCATAGAACTACAGGCCTAACTCAAGAACAAGAAAAATTAATAATAAACTATTTAACTTTATAACTTTAAAGAATTACAAAAAGAATAACAATAAAAGCCCAGAGTAAGTAGAAAGAAGGGAATATTAAAGATTCAAACAGAAATGAATGACATAGAGACTGAAAAACAATACAAAAAACAAAACCCAATGCAGCGAAGAGCTGGTCCTTTGAAAGGATAAACAAGATTGATGAAGCAGTAGACAGCATCTTCAAAAAACAAAGAGAGAGGATCAAAATAAATAAAATCAGAAACTAAAGAGGCTAAGTAACAACTGACACCACAGAAGTATAAAAATGGTAAGAAAATAGTATGGAAAAATGGCGGTGGAATAGACGAAACCTCTGGAGCTTTGTTGCTGGGCAGAGGGAGAGAGAGCAGCTGAGAGTCACACTGGGAGTGTTTGTTGGCAAGTTAAGAGTCAGTTATCCTCCAGGAGAAGGCGGGGAACTGCTGGACGGGGCTCTCCTGGCCAGGCAGCCCCACTGCCACAGGGTTTTTGTCAGCCGGAGCCACCAGCAAGAACGCAGAGACCACGCCATCTTACAGAGGGAGGTGGATGCCTGTGGTGGTCTGAAAGCTGTGGCTGAAACACCCACTGAACAGCCGGGGACCCAGAACACTGCTCTCCAATCGGCGCAGACACGCGACGGATTCAGAGATCCACAAACAAACGGAAAGGTCAGATTTCGCCTGGAATAAGGAGAGGTCTCCTGCCCCAAAAAACAGAGACGTGCACACTGTGGGAACTGGGCTTCGGGAAAGCTGCCTCTGGAGAGGTCTGCAGAGCTGGGGCAGGGCATGATCCCTAAGTGTGGAGGCAAACTCTCCCAGCTGTTGACAGAGACTCGTGTTTTTCTGAGGCAGAGGGACAGCCTGGGAGTTATTACAGTGTCCCGGCTGCAAAATCCCCACAAACCGGTTTTGAGAACCACAGAGTAGCAGGATCTGAGAACAGCCTAGAGAGGTCCTGTGCTTTGTCTCAGAGGTCAATTCCGAAACACTGCCACCCAGTGGATGAATGCACAAATTGACTCTTGCATAACCACAAAAGAATAAAGAGATTAAAACACAACAGTGGAACACAGGGAACCACAATACCTCTGCTACTGGTAAACAGGAGTGCCAAGCAGAATAATAGTGGAAGTGGATGACCATTCTATTTTTTTCTTTTTTTAAATTTATTTTTTATTGTTTTCATTTTTACATAATTTAATTAAAAGACTATTTTTTTCTTTCCATCTCAATTGATTTTACCTTTTTAATTATTACATTTTTGTTTTCAACTAGTATTATTACTACTAATATTTTACCTTTTTGGAAAAAAACAAGTGTCATTTTGTTTTCTCTTTATTTTACTTCGGGATTAGAGTTCTACATTCTATTTTCATCTTTCCTTTAGCATAATTTTACTCCATCTCAACTCTAACTTTATCCCAACACTTTCTTCCTAACTTTCCCCATTTTTTGTCTTGTTTCTCTTTCCCTTTTCCAACTTTAGATTCTCCCTATTCTTTCTCTTTACCTGGTTAAAATTTCACCCCACTTATATATCTAATTTCAAATCACCTACTACAAGAACATACAAAACTCTCTCTTCTTGTCTTCACTAGCCAAAAAGTTGTTTTTTCTCTAGGTCTTTTTGTCGCTATTTGCCTGAACTGTGATTATATCTATTTTTTGTACTTTTTTGTGAGATTATTTTAGCTTATTCTACTTGTTTTATTTTGCTTTTTGCTTGCTTTGTTTTTTACCTCTCTTTTTATTCACCTCCCTCGATACCAGTTGTTATTTGTAGTTTGTATTAATCTCTAGGTACCGGTTGCTGGTCTTTATTGGGATTACTGACTGTTCTATTGGAGTTTTCTCCTGACATCTATATTTTGTTCCCCTTTTCTTTCTTATCCGCTTTCTTTTCTCTGACTTTACTTCTCTTTATCTCTTCTTTTTCTTCTTCTCCTTTTTAAATTAAATTAAATTTAATTTAATTTATTGTTCATTTATTTATTTATTGTTTTCTCTCTCTCCCAATTTAATTTTGGCACTTCTATCCTTTTTTCCCCCTCATTGTCCTCTTCTTCTTTCTCTACTTACCCCTAAATTGTCTTTCATTGGTGGTCACCTTATTGGTGATTATTAACATCGTGAATACATTTCTGTTCAGTGCCTTGTGTGCTGTACCAGGTCGTGTTGTAGTTTGTACCTTTGAATTAACGTAGGAGAGAGAACTATATAACCAAACATCCAGAGAAGAAAGACCATGGGAAGAAGAAGAAACAGCCCGCATACGACAGATAAGCAGGTATCACCAAAAAAGGAAGTAAATGAAATAGAAATAGAAATAAGCCTGCCAGAGAAAGAGTTCAGAGAAATGATCATTAGGTTGATGAAAAGAATGGAAGACAAAATCGACAATGTAAGAGCCAAGAGGAAATGAAGAAGACCCAAGAGGAAATGAAGAAGCAAGAAGAAATGCAAGAAGAAATAAAAAATGACATCACTGCTTTAAAGAACTCAATAGAAAGCATCAAAAGTAGACTAGAAGAAGCAGAGGACAGCATCAGTGAGCTAGAAGACATGGTAGGAAAAAATACCCAAGTACAGCAGCTTCTAGAAAAAAAAAATTAAAAAGCAAGAGGAGAGCCTAAGGGAACTTTGGGATAACACGAAAAAAAAACCTAACATCTGCATAATTGGAGTTCCAGAAAAAGTGGAAACTGAACAAGGATTAGAGAACCTGTTTGAAGAAATAATGACAGAAAATTTCCTCAATATAGGAAAGAAAAAATCCACACAAATCCAAGAAGTTCACAGAAACCCAAGCAAAATGAACTCCACAAAACTGACACCAAGGCACATTATAATTAAATTGGCAAACAGCAATGACAAAGCAAGAATCTTAAAAGCGGCCAGAGAGAAACAGAAAGTTACCTACAAAGGAACCCCCATAAGACTAGCTACTGATTTTTCAACAGAAACTCATCAGGCTAGAAAGGAATGGAATGAAATATACAAAGTCATGCAAAGAAAGGGTCTGAATCCAAGAATACTGTACCCTGCAAGGCTTTCAATCAAAATTGAAGGTGAAATCAGAAGCTTCACAGACAAAAAAGGACTAAGGGAATATATTACCACCAAACTAGCAATGCAAGAAATGTTAAAGGCTCTGCTTTAATAAAAAAAATAGGAAGTGAAGAAGGAACTCTGGGTTAAAGACTAAAAAATGGCGACAGATAAGTACCTATCAATGATAACTTTAAATGGAAATGGATTAAATGCTCCAATCAAGTGATACAGGGTAATCGATTGGATAAGAAAACATGATGCACATATCTGCTGTCTACAAGAAACCCATCTCAGGAAAAGAGATGCACACATATTGAGGGTGAAGGGATGGAAGTTGGTATTTCAGGCAAATGGGAATGAAAAAGAGCTGGGGTTGCAATACTTATATCTGACAAATTAGATCTCAAAGTGAAGGACATAACAGGAGATAAAGAAGGCCACTTCATAATAATAAAGGGGACAATCCAACAAGAAGAAATAACTCTGGTAAACATATATGCACCCAATATAGGAGTACCTAAATACATAAAAATAAAAAAAAAACGCCTGGAGGGTATTAAGGGAGAGACTGACATCAATACAATCATAGTTGTAGACTTTAATACCCTACTGTCACCAGTGGACAAATCTTCTGAACAAAAAATCAGCAAAGAAACATCAATCCTGAATGACTCACTAGACTAGATGGAAATAATTGACATCTTCAGAACATTTCACTCCAAAGCCACATAATATACATTCTTCTCAAGGGCACATGGGTCATTTTGAAAGATAGATCATATGTTGGGTCATAAGAAAAGTCTCTTCAAATTCAAAAAGATAGAAATCATATCAAGCATTTTCTCAGACCACAGTGGCATAAAACTGGTAATCAACTATAATGAAAACAATAGAAAGAAATCAAACACATTGAGACTAAACAGCATGCTATTAAAGAATGACTTGGTAACCAGAGAGATCAAGGAGGAAATAAAAAACATCATGGCAACAAATGACAATGACAACACAACAATACAAAATTTATGGGATACAGTGAAAGCAGTCTTGAGAGGGAAGTTCATAGCCCTACAATCCTAGTGCAAAAAACAGGAAACAATGGTAATAAATTACCTAACCCTACAACTCAAAGAGCTAGAACGAGAGCAACAAGAAAAGCCCAGTGTAGACAGAAGGAAGGAAATAGTGAAGATCAGAGCAGAGATAAACAACTTGGAGACCAAAGAAACAATTCAAAAGATCAACAAAACAAAGAGCTGGTTCTTTGAAAGGATAAACAAGATTGATGGACTTCTAGCCAGGCTCACCAAGAAGCAAAGAGAGAAGACCCAAATAAACAAAATCAGAATGAAAGAGGAGAAATAACAACAGACACTGCGGAAATACAAAGTATTGTTAAAAAAAATACTATGATCAACTCTATTCCAACAAATTGGACAACCTGCAAGAAATGGACATTTTCCTAGAAAAATATAACCATGCAAAACTCAACGAGGAGGAATCTAAACATCTCAATAGTCCAATAACTATGGAAGAAATTGAAGCAGTAATAAAAAAGCTTCCAGCAAATAAAATCATGGGACCAGATGGCTACACAGGAGAGTTTTACCAAACATTCAAGGAAGAATTAAAACCTATCCTCCTCAGACTATTCAAAAACATCCAAGAAGAAGGAACACTTCCAAACACTTTCTATGAAGCCAGCATCACCCTAATACCAAAACCAGATAAAGACAACACAATGAGAGAGAATTGTAGGCCAATATCTCTCATGATCATAGATGCCAAAATCCTCAACAAAATTCTAGCAAATCGGATCAAGCAGTACATCAGAAAGATCATACACCATGACCAAGTAGGATTCATCCCAGGAATGCAGGAATGGTAGAATATCCACCAATCAATAAACGTGATACATCACATAAACAAATTGCTTTGCAGGTACAAAGTCCATAGTCCAGAAGCAAGAGAATGACCTGATGAAGGTACCTGGGACACGAAGGGATTAGGAAGACATGTTTGAATGGCAAGGAGTTTCAAACCAATGTTTACTTCAGTTACCTTTCCAAAATATTTTTAAAAAACAAATACAGGCAACATAAAACTTTGAAACATTGACTTACATTTTTTCCTGTCTATGCTTCCCTAAATTTTTGTATAATGTTTCTCTAGAAATGTTAATCAGAAGAAAATTTAAAAATAAAGCAATCCTCCTCAGTGCATCACAACTCTGGACAGTAAACAGCCCTGTGGGACAGGTACAGCCTCAGACCAGGTCCAGCCTGGCCATCAGCAAAGGGACTGGGACAGTGAGATGGGATCCCCCCGCGTGATACCCTGGTCCTGGTCCTCATTGAAGGGAAGCACTGGTGGTCTCCAGGGTGGGAATCACTACACCCACAGGCCACTGCAGCACCTAGAGACATTTCCGGGGGAGGAGAGGACAGGTTGTCCTCAAGAAACGTCATCTCAGGAAGATTGAGGCCCAGATAGGACCATCAGATCCCCTGGTTGACTTTCCAGCTGTCCCTGCACAGCTGCTGACTGTAAGCAAATTTGTTAGTGGCTTCGCCCTCTGTTTCCACATCCATACAAGGGAGTACCAATCAGTCTCCTGGGAGAAGTAAGTGAGAGAGTATATAGAAGGTGCTCAGTGTACTAAATGCTCAATAACTGTGAGCTCTACATGTAAAGGAGTTGCTCAGTCCAAGCCTCTGCTGAGTAAGTACAGACAAAGGGAAACCTAATTCTCTGAGGCCACTTCACCCTTGTGGTATGGAATGAGGCGCAGGCTGTGAACTGTGTCCTAGAAGTGATCTGGGGAGAGGAGCTGTGCTGGGTATACCAGATAGCCTGAGATAAGACACCAGGATCTAAATACAATCACATCTAATGTATGTGCAGAGGGCTCAGTGGGAGAAGTGAGGAGGATGCACAATGTCCACCTGTCCCAGCACTCTGGGGAAGAGCATTCTCACCTCAGTGCTCCCATCATGCCTGCCTGATGCCTGAATATTTTCACTGATTTGCCCTTTTATTTTAAAATTAATTTCTTTCTGCATTCCTGTTCTACATGTTATAAAGCTCAGTTAGACACCCCTCATATTGGTCCTGTTTTACAGGAGAAAAGAGGCTGAGAACAGAACATTCATTTCATCAAGATCACTTGCAGGCACCTGCTTCCTGTGTGGACGGGCACCTATGCCACACTGCAGGTCCAGGCCTAGCAAAGGGCATCTTCTGTCAATCCAGGGGGAACACACATTCCTGGGAAAGTTACTGGTGCCCCTGGCAGAGATTCAGTACCCAGAGCGGCCTCCTTCCATACCAGCACACTCATGGGGTTTACAACTCATCTCTCAAGGGAACTGGAAGCTGAGGAGAGGATGCGGAAGTGCAGCTGTGAGGGAAGACTCAGTGTCCAAATTCGACCTGGCCAGGGGCAAAGACCTGCTCCAAGGAGCTGTCCTGGTGCTGAGGAAGGGCGACCTCCCTCTGGGCAATGAAAAAAGAGGGGTCAGGCTTCCCAGTTAGGTTCTTCCTTCCACTTGCCCAAGCAGCCCCTGTCTTCCAGCTGCCCCAGCCATTGGTCAGCAGGGATTGGAGGGCTTGGCGGGCTGAGACAAATGCAATGTGTTGTGGGACTCTGTCACATGGTGGGCCCAGGTGTACTTACTGTATACTGTGTTGTCATCCAGACGATATCTGCAAACATAGTCATTTATGTTTTGTTCTTTTAGGACAGGTGAAAAAAAACCCAGAATGTAGCTTTCTGCAAGAGTGACATGGAGAGGTCCTTGTGAGGAGGGTCCAGTACTGTCCTGCCTCTGCTCTCAAGTAGGGCAGGCCACCTCCCAACACTCTAATCCCAGGGACTCCTAGGACCAATACTCATTCTGACCACATCTGTGTGTCCCTTAGGCAACATCCTCACCTGGTGATCTTGAGAGTCCACTGTGAAGAGGTGGGGCTGGGCCCCAGGCACTTAGGGAGTCTGCTCAGCCCCTGACTGTGGAGCCCATGAAAGGTTCCAGCCAACTCATCCCTCCACTGGGCATACCCACATTGGGTTTTTGGCCCCTGAGGGTGCAGCTCACCCCACCCCTACATACATGAGGAGTGAGGACATCCCTGCCTCAGGTCTGAGCTAAACACCCAGGCCTGGGTGCCACAGGGACTTACTGACATTCAGGGTCCTTTCCTCTTCCCTGTCATTCTGTGCCTGGAAGCTGGGAGCGCCCAGAGCAGGGTGTGCAATGGCTGAGGTGGAAGGAACCCACAGCCCTGCACAGGGGACTCCCCGGGAAGGGGCTGTCCTGTTTTAGCTGAGCCTCCTGAGTCCAGGATACTCTTGCCCCGCTTCCTCCTAGCCCTCCATGAGCCCACCCTGCCCGCAATCCCAGGCCTTTCTTCTGCCTGTGTAGAGATATTTGTGTGCTGAATGGCAGTTCTGGGCCTGGCATGTAGGCCCCTGGCAGTTCCTGAGTTAAGTACCATGGTCACAGAGGACAGACTGTGGGCCAGGCACTGGGCATGGGGCCAGAGAGCCAGCAAATCTTCCTGCTGTTAGGCCAAGATCACTGCCTCCAGTCTGCTTCTGGCTCAGGCAGCCTCACTCCCCAGTCCATCCATTGGAGGCACTTTCTCAGAAAGGCCAGTGAGATCCTGGGCCTGGCTTTCTGATTGCTCTTGCTGCAGGTCTCCCTGCAGCATGCCTTCCGTCAAGACAATGCTGGTCAGTTCTGTGCCTTAAAAGAAACAGGCTCTTGTGCTGTGGCTGGTGCTGGCCTGCGGACATGTTAGCCTTTCAAGAGTTAAAAACAAAACAAAACAGATTGCACTTGGAAAATGGGCATCTTCCCCTAATAATCCAGGTTTCTAGCTATTTTGGAAAGCAGAAACACCTGGCATCAGTGGATTTATTTAAGTTTGTATCTGGTCCATGGCCTCCTCAGATGACATCTCTCCCTGGCTCAGACCCTGACTTCTTAAGAAACCTCCCTCTCCAGTCCAACAACCTCTGTTTGGGCCATGCCTCTTGATCACCCTACGTGCCCAGCCCGAGGGTCCCCAAGGCAGTTCCATGACCAAGGACCAGCCTGAGCCACCTTGAAGTCCCAGAGAGCACTGCTGGTTTGAGAGGCAGCTGGCAGGCCAGCTAATGACCCTGTGCTGAGACATGGGGCATGTGGCCAATCCAGGCCAGGCATGTGTCCCTAAGCAATGTGCCTTCTCTCAGGCATGGTGACCAGCAACACAAGGCTGCTTCTGAACCGATGGGGCCAGCGTCATCAGGCCCTGCCCAGCAGCATGCGGGCTCCGTGTTCACCTGATAGAAACCTGCAAGTCCTGTCTTCTATGAAGCCCCTTCCCTTGGCCCAACATGGGGCACCTGAGCAGGTCTGCCCCTCAGTCTCCCAGAGGATCATTTGCAATGTATGTTCCAGATTTATTTATTGCAAATTTATAAGGCATTCTGTAGTTCGAGTTAGAGAACGCAAGTTCTGAGTATAGAAGTTCAGGCTCTAAATGTGGCAGAAAGAATCAGCGTTGTCACCCTGCCACACACAGAGCTGGAAGGAACCAGAAAGGGGCCATTTGTGCACAAGCAAGACAAGAAGCTCCTATGTTCATGCAAAGTGACAGTCCCCACTAACTGAGCATGGATTCCGCACCATTTTCCAACTTTCTGCAAAA
>PVJN01026156.1:0-29303 GCA_004026805.1 Lasiurus borealis
CTCTCTGACATCCCCCAAGGGGTCCCAAATTACAAGAGGCCAGTTCTCAGGTGACACACCCTGGAATCGGGCTCCCTCCTCTCTGGTTCCAGGGTGCATCACTAGAAGAACCTCCCCTGCCAAGTCACCAGAGCTCAGCAGCTCCTGCATTATGTTTGCCCCCTGGTGGTCAGTGTGCATCATGGCTAACAGTTGCACAGTCACTTAGCTTTTTTATATATATAAATTACATTTCATCTATAATAATAAAGGCCTAAGCGACCACAGCAACCAAATGAATGACTAAACCTGTGACCAGGCCAGCGGGGGGTTAGTGAGGGATGACCAAATGACTGATTAGCAGGCTGCGTGGGGTGACCAGGCCGGCAGGTGATTTAGTGAGGGACAACCAATTGACTGAGTAGTAGGCCGTGTGGGGTGACCAGTCCCACAGGGGGAGCAGTTGACGGTGGCCAGGCTGGCAGGCGGGAAGTAAGGGCCAACCAGACTGGTTGGGGGGGGGGCAGTTAGGGGTGACCAGGCCTGTGAAGGGGGGCATTGGGGCAATCAGGCTGGCAAGGGGGCCAGTTAGTGGTGACCAGGCCAGCAGGGATGGGGGGGCAGTTGGGGGCAACTAGGTCAGCAGGGGAGGGCAGTTAGGGGTGACCAGGCTAGCAAGAGGGCCAGTTAGGGGCAATCAGGCAGGCAGGCAGGTGAGCAGTTAGGAGCCAGTGGTCCTGGATTATGAGACTGATGTCCAACTGCCAGATTAGGCCTGAGGAGTCCCAGATTGGAAAGGATGCAGGCTGGGCTGAAGGGGACCCTTCCTCCCACCCCCATGCACGAATTTCAAGAACCAGGCCTCTAGTTATATTATAATAGTTATATGTCCTTTAGCTCATAAATGATATAAGGTTCAAAGGAAAAACAGCATACCCTTCACAAAGTAGAGCAGACTCATTGCCTGCAGGCCGCACACTGCCAACAACAAGTATTTTTGTGGTCCAGCCAATCTAACAGTATGTAAGAAACATTTTGGTAAAAAATTTCATAACTTAATTTTTACAATATCCTGTTATTCATAATTTTTAATAATGAACTACAACATTCGCTAATGACTGATTACTATAATTGTATTGCATTCTTTTGCCTTACACTCCTTATGCACAGACACACCATTTCTCTCCACTAATACCAGCAGTGAATGTTTTAGCAGCTGATTGGCATGACTTTAGTCTTCTATTGACTTGTTTGGTGTGTGCAACAGGAAATATTGCACTTTAGGAGAACAAGAAAAATGGGTTTATTTGCATTACACTTATTAATTTGTGCAGTTAATTTGTTCAATGTCTGGTAAGTTAAGGTTTAAGAAAAAATATGAATTGTTATTAAAATGTTCTCTTATTTTATGTTAACAATGACTCGTTTATTTCAGCCCTTTGTATTCAGCATGTCTTTATGGAAATAAGCCTATGTTGCTATGAAAATTGACGCTTTTGGTTGTTTTGCGGCCCACATACACTTACACCTTCTGTATTTGGCCTGTGTTAGCCTTTGAGTCTGACATGCTGATGTCGAGTAAGACCTTAACTGAATCTTAAACCATAGGCAAGACTTGGTGAGCTGAAAAGGAAGGGGGGGCGGGCACTCAGGCAGAGGCAAAAACATGCACCACGCACAGGAGCAGATCTGCAGAATGCCTTTGTGAGATTGGAAAGGTCAAGGGTGACCAGGCGTGCGGTTCCGGAGGAGCCGTCTGAAACAGGAGTATCTAAGGGACCTCTCTGTTCTCCAGTTTGCAGCTTCACAATCAGTCTTGCTTGCTTTTGTGGTGGGAGTTGCTATGGGCTTGTTGTAAGTGTTGGTCTCTCGAAACTGGTCTGACTGGTTCGACATCACTCCCCGCTTTTCACAGTACAGTATGCAGAGTGGATTACATGGAAATCAACAGTCGATAACAACTTGGAACCTTTAAACATCAGGCAGAAGAAATAAACTGGAGGAATGGGGACATTCCACAGATGTCCCATTTCTCAAGTTTGTTGACTTTGCCTGATGATATCTAAGCGGTTATTTATAGATATTTTGTGGTTTTTAAGAAATGTTTTCTAATATACTTTAAAGTTCTCCTCTTTTGTATAAATGCTAAAAGAAAATGCATGGACAACACAGGTAAAAGTACAAATAAATACTAATAGAACTTATTTTGAAATAGTCCAAGCTTTCTAGTGGTAATTGCCACAGGTCTTCATTTATTCCTCCAACATTTCTTTGTACATTTATCCAACATGAGAAACACGTGCCTGTGGTTGCTCCGTCCATTCTTGACCCGGAATAGAATTCTCCTCTCAGATACCCTGTTCTTTTAGGTCTAAATATTATTTTGAATCCGAGTTGGACATATTAAGGAACTGGAATCAAGAATTGATTATTGAGCCCTAATTCACGCTTTCACCAATGTGGTCTAATTTCACTCCCATAACAATGCTATGAAGTGAGTGTGCTTCTTCCCAGTTTGGAGACCAGGACATTCACACTCCACAGTCCTCTTCCCAGGACCCCCCACCAGGCAGCAGCTGGCACTGGGGTTAAATGTGAGCCTTTGGGTCTGGGGCTTGGACGTGTCCAGTCTCCTGCTGCTCCAGGAAGCAGGGGGTGGGAGGGCTGTGAAGGGCAGGGAGGAGAGGTCCGGAGCCCGCTGGCCAGCAGGAGGGGACACGTGGCTCTGCCTCTCCCGGTCCTCTCTGCCCCAGAGCCCCGGGGCCACTTCCCTGGCTCTTGCCCAGCGGCTGTCCGGGTGGGAGCGCAGAGATTAGAGAAGAATGAGGTGCGGGGTGGCTCTTCTCCCGGCTGCCAGGTCACAGGGCGTCGGTGGCATTTCTGCAGGCAGCAGCCCTTTCGCTCCAGGCCCGAGTGTGGGCACGTGTCCCCACGGGTGTACGCCTTGGGGGATGAATCTGTTCCTGGTGAATTTCGCTCCCTCCTCTCCATACACTCCAGATCCTTTATTGAATTCTCCTCAACCAGCCAGTGTGCGTGTGCCCTCGCTTCCTGTGGCTTCCTCGCAGGCATGGATGGTGGCCGTGGCTGTGGACGCTTTTACATTTTTATTGCTTTTACTTTCCTCAGATCCATCGTTTCTCCAGCAATTTTTATAGCGATCTGAACGGTGTGATGACAATTCAAGCAAAACCGCTTCAGCGGAGACCGGCCCATTTTGCAGACAGGACACAGTACGTACGAGAAACAGCCACCCAGCCTCCTCCCGGTGCTGCGCACGCGTGAACTCCCGGACTGTGGGGGGCGTGAGAGAAAGAGAATCACACTCAGGACGGGACACAGCCGGTGTGTGAGGATAAAAACACGCTATTCACATACCGACCACAAAAGGACTACTGTTAGGTTGGGGCAGATAAGAAAAAGGGGCCGAGACAGCATGGTTCATTGGTTGAGCATCGACTTATGAACCAGTGGGTGACAGTTCGATTCTGATCAGGGTACATGCCTGGGTTGTAGGCTGGATCCCCAGTAGAGAACGTGCATAAGGCAGTTGATCAATGATTCTCTCTCATCATTGATGTTTCTTTCTCTCTCTCCATCTCCCTTCCTCTCTGAAATCAATAAAAATATATTTTAAAAAAAGGGGGATGTAGAGCATTGAATTCAATCTTATGTGCTATAATGTTTGCTTGTAAAGAATAAGAAACTTAGATCTTTTCTCTCTATGGATAATTCTTCATTGAAAGTGAAACAGAATTGGAAATGATCATCTGCTTATCCTTTCAACCAATAGGAGTATCTTCCAGGAGCCAGGCACTATTCTTGATGGTGTCTGGTCAAGGGCAAATGGTCCCTCTTCTCACAGAGTCTGCACCCCGGTAATGAACTCGATGTCCCTCCCCCAGGACCGAACAAGAGGACAGATCCCTGAGTGTGGGCGCTGGTGCCCTTTCTGCGGCCCGCCACCGCCTGGGACGGATCTCAGACCCCTGCCGACCACCGACTCCTGGAAAGAGAACCCCGGTGCACAGGAGGCTGCCTCCTCTCACCGCGGACTCACAGAGGACGAAGACCCCCAATGTGCACAGCGAGGAGGTGCTGAGGGGAACACGACTGTGAGTCCTGCTTCTCTCCTGGTCACCACAGCCACAGAGGCCAGAGGCCTGGTCACTCAGGGCTCCTGGGTTATTCCAGAGAAAGCATCTGTCAAACTTAGGTGGACACTTTTCAGAGTTGTTTATGCATTTGAATATTGACACGAATTAGATATTGAACATTTGAGTATTTGGCATGAGTTTTGTCTCAGCTGTATTTACAGCAACCCTTAGCTATAGTTATAACTTACTAGTGGCCCGGTGCATGAAATTCATGCAGGGGTTGAGGGTTCTCTCAGCCCAGCCTGCATCCTCTCCAATCGGAGACCCCTTGGGGGATGTCTGACTGCCTCCCTGATCTCCCCCTACTGCCTCCCCTGCCGGTCTGGTTGCCCCCAACTGTCCACTCCTGCTGGCCTGATCCTGCCCCCAACTGCCCTCCCCTGCCGGCCTGATCTTATATCCAACTGCCCTCCCCTGCCAGCCTGGTTTCCTCCAACTGACCTCTCCTGCTGGCTCATCTCACCACAACTACCTCCCTGCCAGCCTTTTCTCACCCCCTACTGTCCTCTCTGCCTTGGCCCCCACCACCACGGCTTTGTCGGGAAGGAAGTTGGATGTCTGGAAGATGGCCACTCAACCCGGTCTAATTTGCATATTGCTCTTTTATTAGTGTAGATTGGCACCCTCATTGTGTTATCTCACTCTGGGGACACAATACTTGGATCATCATGCCACTGCAGCAAGGGAGGGAGTTATTCAAGGTACATGCCCTTGGCCTGAATCAATCGGGGACCTTTGAGTCCACAGGCCAGTGCTCTATCCACCGAGCCAAACCAGTTAGGGCAACCATAACTTATTATAACAGGGATTCAGCCTGCAACCTGGCATTTGCTCTGACTGGGAATAGAACCGTGACCTCCTGGTTCATAGGTCGATGCCCAACCAACAAGCCCTGCCAGCTGGGCTTAATTTTCTTCTTTCATTGATCACTCAATTGCCTACATTTCTACAGTGCTTACATTCCGAACCACATGCCATACCACGTTGTCATTTGTTTATTTCAATAACTTGTATTGCATGTACTCTGTTTATTTTAATAACTTGTGAGTTACATAAGGGTCAGAACTAGATGTTCCATTACCTCTCTGTGCTGCCCTGCAGTTCGCATAGCTGGTCACTGGGTCAGCGATTGCAGAGCGAGGAGCAGGTGACAGAGCTAGCTGGTGCCAGGCCCTCCCCACATTTGTGTTCTTGAACTTGACCCATTTCTCTTGGAAAGCAGACTGTGAAGAAGAGCTCCCATCAGGAGCTGTGTAAGGTCTGTCCTCTCTCTGTCCTGACTCCCAGATGCTCAGTTACATGTTGCTGTGTTCACAGGCAAACGGGCCCGGACCCCATGGCCTCCCCACCCGTCCACACCGCCCGGAGCAGATTCCCCCCCATCGGCCCCGAGCCCGCCGAGCAGAAGGTGGCGGTTCCCGGCTCTCGCCCTGTCTCTGTAAGACACATTCCGTTATATCACAGGGCACCGTCTAACAAACAACAAACACACAGCATTGTGGTCTTGTACTTGGCAGTGAAATCATTAACACGAAATGTGCCCCTAATCTGCTCCCTGAAAGTTAATGGTTTGTGAGAATTCCCAGGGGCTGGGCGGGTGCATTCCCTACTTCGTGAAATAAACACATGGCTTACCCTAACTGAGGGGCTTCAGAGCCCGGGGAGAGCAGACTGTGAGGATGGTGAGCAGCAAAGAGCAGGAAGGTGAGGTGAGGGACAGGCAGATCTGTGTTGGGATCCTGCCACCCCGTCTCTGTGCTTTGGTTCAGACGAATCTCTCTGAGCCCCAGTTTTGTCATCTCTCCCAGGGCAATAATAATTGCTACCTCACCAAATCCTTACAGGGACTCAGTGACTGTAAAGATGCTAAGCAAGGACCGGCATAAAGGAGGGGCTCAGTCACACGCCCCTGCCATGGTTACCGCTCTGAGTTCCCGCTCTCTTCCCTGTGTTTCCTGCGATTTGCAGGCCAATCCCTTCTTCGGCCACGCTCAGCCCAGCCTGCACTGGGAAAGGTCTGGAAGCTGTGCCGCCTGCAACAGGTGTCACTACACATCCTAATGGCCACACGCGGTGCTGGGCTGCAGGCGCTGGTGTCTGTTTTACCCAGAAGCTCCTGCTGTGGCAGCAATGGGCTCAGAGAAGCACGTTCTCTCCTCCGGTCCCTGTGCCTCCCCCAGCGGAGCCTGGACCCTTCCCAGCGGGCAGAGTGGCCGCCTTCAGGGTTCAACCTTAGAACATGGAGCTGAGCCTGAAACCACAAAAGAAGGCAAATATCACCCTAAAAAAGTCTGATGCTTCACAACCACAGCACTACATTTTTGTTAGAGTGTCATACTAAGAGTTTGATGCAGAAAGGTCTTTTACTCATATTTGCCAATTAGGACATTATTATTTTATTAGGCTAAATAACGCAATTCCATAATTAAAATATTTTTCTGTTTATGCTTATGAAGAGCTCTTTTGTTTAACAGCATGTAAGTACATTTTCAAGTAAGTGAATTAATGAATGACTAAAGGAGCGAAGCATGTATAGATTTCTTTTGTTTTTTTAAGGTTTGAATTTGATTTAAACAATCATGTATTATCTCTCATCTAGTGCAGAGGAAGGCATGCACCAAACCGGGTTGTAAGTGCAAGACCCGATAGTGTGGAGCGATCACCTCTTCGAGAAAGATCGCTGACTGTGGAACAGTTCGCAAGGCCCAGTACAACCCATACGTTCCAGGTAGGTTCTCGGTTAACTGTACTTTGTTTTTATTTTGCTTTCATTGAAATTGGTGGGTGACATTGGCTAATAGGATCATACAGGTTTCGAGTGTACATTTCCACATGCATGATCTGTGTACTGCATTGTGTGAACTATACTTTGGTTTTTAAAAATATCCAACCCAGGACTGGCCAGTGTGGCTCAGTTGATTGAGTCTTGTCCCTTGTATCAAAAGGTCACTGGTTCAATTGCAGGTGAGGGCACATGAGGGGGTTCAATCCCCAGTAAGGGGTGTGCAGGAGGCAGCTGATCAATAGTTACACTCCCTGTCCCATCCTGTCCCTCTAAGAACAATAAAAACATATTTTTTAAAAAGTATCCAGCCCAAGTGCCCATCAATAGACAAGTGCATAACAAATTTGTGCCTCGTACACATACATAAATTTAATGGGATATTAGTCAGAAAAACGAATGAAATTTTACTGTGTCACAGCATGGACGTAAGTCAGAGATAGACAGATACCCTATCATTTCACTTATATGTGGAATCTAAAGAACAAAATAAATAAACAAAATAGAAACAGAGGTGCAGAGAACAGACTGATGGTTGCTGGAGTGGAGGGGGGTGGAGAGGTACAGATGGGCAGTTACAGAATAGTCATGAGGCTGTAAGTCAATAATATTGTAACATCTGTGGATGGTGCCAGGTGGGAAATATCAGGGAAATACATTGTCAAGGATATGATTATCTAACCACCATGCTGTACACCTGAACTCTATACAAAATAATATGGAATGTAAAAAGTACATACTTTTGACTAAATGTCAAACAAGGAAAGGAGTATCTGAAACAATAAAACTCATTCCTCATTTGATTTTTCTTCTGACAGTCAGACACCCCTCGAAAAGGTTCACTGACTCCGATGGAGTTTGCTGGTCACACCTGGGCAGGTCAAGGTTTGCTGACAGGTCAGTGCTCTCCGTGTCTAAATAAAATGATGTAACGTGTGAAGTTGTACATTTTGGAGAAGAAGTAGAAGATTGCTACCGGGATAGGACCGTGGTGGACCCCGGCAGAGGAAATGCCAAGGTTTGCGGTCTCCAACCAGACCTCAGCCATCTCTATAGAGAGCAAACCTGCAAAGCTGTAGCTGTAGAGGAAAATGCCCAAATGCTTTTAATCAACTTAAGATCTCCCCCTCAAAAAAAAAGGAAAAAGAGAAAAGGGAAAAGGCTGCTTTGTAAGTCCTATGGGAAATTAGTGTCTCCTTCAGCTGTGGAGGTTCATGCTTTTCTCCTAGATGAAACCCTAACCTTAGATTCTCTTTGAAGATGTAAAGATAAAAATTCTTAATAAAATGAATACATATATTCTAATTTTTTATGTAGAGTTTTACAGGTAAGTGTGCTCTTTGAAGAGTAAAGTATCTCACCTGAATTCAAGCTACAGTGGTACCTCGAGATACGAGTTTAATTCGTGAGGTGTGGGAAACTATGAGACGCTCGAGTCGAGGTAAACTGGTGGGTCGTGTGCAGCCGGCCGGCCGATCCACGCGATTACTCCTATCTCAACTGTTGCTCGTATTTCAAAGCAAAAACGGCTCATATCTCAAAAATCTTGTATGTTAGGGCACTCATATCTCAAGGTACCACTGTATTTAATTTAATTTTCAAACGATGACCAACAACTTTTTTCAAAGGCAAAAGACTGAGCAAAATGAACTTTTATTGTTGCAAAATACTTTTTCATCTTTAACTGCCTCTGATCTCTAACACACCATTGCTACTGCTTGTATGGATGAGAGGATAATATTGAATTTGTGAAATCATTCAAACACAATCAAGGGGAATGGAAAATAAAGCACCTGGCCAAATCATCATAGGCAAGGTGACATTTGGAAAAGAACATTACTGGAGTCTAAATATGCGGACACTGGCTCCTAAGGGGACCGAGTAGTGCCTGTCCTGTGTCTCACACATGCTTCGTTGTGACCAACATTTTTATTCCAGAGGCCACATGGCATGGTCATGAGGTGTGCCAACCTGGAATCAAGGTTTATTTTTCTATTTTTGAAATGTTTTTATTGATTTCAGAGAGTAAGGGAGAAGGATAAGAGATAGAAACATCGATGATGAGAGAGAGAGAGAATCATAGATCATGCCCCACACTGGGGATCAAGCCCACAACCTGGGAATATGTCCCAACCGGTAATTGAACCCTGACCTCCTGGTTCACAGGTCGATGCTCCACCACTGAGCCAAACGGGCTGGGCTCAAATGCTTGCTTTCCACCCTGGTTCTGCCCCCTACAACTGAGCAATCTTTGGGTTGTCTCACTCTCTCTCTGGGCCTCAGTTCCTTCTTTTATAACAGGCTGGCTGAGAAGATAATTATCGGAAAAATATGCGGAAAGGACCTAGCTAGATGCCAGAAAGATATCGTTTGCTGTAAATGTTCATAATACAAATCATGACCATTTGTACTACAGATCATCTGACATGCAAAGGATAATGGTATTTTCAGGGAAACACTTCATATATGATCATTTTAAAATAAATTTAGCAAAACGGAAGCATTGGAGCAACGCAGGTTTGTTGCCTCATCCTTCCTCACCTTGTAGATTCTGTGGCAGAGTGAAGGCAAAGGTTCTTCAGCCCTTAGAGACTTTTCTCCACTGCTTGATTGCTCCAAGCTGCTGGACCTTTCCACTGCTTTCTTTTTTATTTTCATCTTCGTTGTTCAGATTATTACAGATGTTCCTCTTTCCCCCCCCCGCCATAGTTCCCTTCCAACCGGTTCCCACCCCACTCCAGGCCTTCCCATCAGCCCCCACTGATCTTGTCCACAGGTGTAAGCTCTTTGTCTAATCTCTTCCCTTCAACAATTGTCAGTCTGCTCCTTTTCCATGCCCCTGACTCTATGACATTCAACAGATGGTTCTGTTCATCAGGTGTTTTATTCATGTGTATTTTAGGCTCATTTTTTGATAGGTATGTATTCGTTGTCACTTTGTTGTTCATAATTCTTTATCTTTACCTTTTTCTTCTTCTTCCTCTTCTTAAAGAACACCCTTCAGCATTTCTTATGCTTTTTTTCCTTATACAGTGGTACCTCGAGATACGAGTGCCCTAACATACGAGATTTTTGAGATACGAGCCATCGAGCGAGAGATTTTTGCTTTGAAATATGAGCAACAGTTGAGATACAAGTAATCGCACGGATCGGCCGGCTGCACACAACCCACCAGTTTACCGCGACTAGAGAGTCTCATAGTTTATAGAACGAATTAAACTCGTATCTCAAGGTACCACTGTATATTCCCTAGTGCTATTCGCTATCATGGTCAGTGACAATGGTTCTTTCTCTAAGACACAACCATGCTATATTAGCAAGTATTGCTTTTTACAGAACCATAGATGGTCAAACAGAATTAGACACCCAAGTTTGTTTATTAATAGATTACTGTATACTAACCGCTCACTCTGTGCCAAGTTCTGTGCTAAAGGCAGAGGTGCAAACACCAGGGCATGTTGTTCTGTCCCGGAAGGAGCACCCAGGCTGGTGGGGAGTTGGAAAGGGCGGTGGGAGAGGCGAGCAGGGCCGCCTGGCTAGATAGGCAGGTGGGCAAAGGGGCAGAGAACCTTCCTGAAAGAGGCATGAGCCACCGAATTGGGGGAATACCCAGTGATCTGTGGGAGAGAACAGGCTGATGCATATGACTCTGTGGGTGATGCTGAAAGAGGGAACTGGAGGGATTTTGGTGGCGTGTTTTGGAGACGTGGATACAGCATGCTGAGTGGGTGGCAGCTGGTTTGCTGGGCACACAGAGTGAGGTGAGGAGACAGGACTGGGTTCTGGATTTGCTTTCACTCCGCACTCTTGGTTTTACGCCCAGTCTGTGCCAGTGTGGGCTCTTTCCAGGGATTGGTGACAGCTGAGCCAAGCCACCTGGCCTCAGATGCTTGGTTTCCATCCTGGCTCTGAACCACCTCCCCCCACAAGTGAGCAATCTTTGGGTTGTCTCAGTCTCTCTCTGGGCCTCAGTCTCTTATAACAGGCTGGCTGATAAGATAATTATTGGGAAAATGTATGGAAAAGATCTAGGCAGATGCCAGAAAGATGCTGTTTGCTGTAAATGATCATAATACAAATTATCACTGACGGTCAGAGTCCCTTTTCCATTTCTGTAGAAGGGAATGAGGTACCTCAAGAGAGGTTTCTCTGTTCCTCAGGACTTACTTTCTCTTTTCTCTGACAAGCAAGCATGTGGTTTCTTTCTTACCTTTGCTTCCAAGTCAGAAAGCATGTGGAGCTGTTAACTTACCAGCATATTGTTTTTGTGGCTGAAAAAAAGAGAGGAGCTGATGGGGTGTCCCCAACAGCGGGAGGGCAGGTGACTTAGCTTCTACTGCCGTGGGGCTGACAGAGCTCCCTACTCAACTGCCTGGGCCTTGGACCCACCTCTGGGGAGAAGGTCCCTGCACCCCAAATGGATGCAGGAGGCTCCTCTCCTCCCTCTCCAGCCCAGAGGGCAGTGTTCCCACGTGACTGTTTCCTGCCGTGTCACAAGTGCCGCTCATACCTGCTTCTTTAACAACAGCACCTGCACGGCCCGCACAAACACTGCTTTGGAGAGCTGGAAGGTGAGCGTGCTCATGAGAACGGCTTTTGGTTGGTGTTTCAGGTTTGCAGTGTCCACCCAGGTCTTTGCCGAGGACAGCTCTGACTCTGAGGAAGAGATTCCAAGTGGCATCTTGATGTGGCTGCCCCAGGACCGCGGCCTGTGCCGGGCCACCCAGAGCCTCCGAGACCACTTGTCCCTCGGAAAACAGAAGAACAGGTGTCCATCCTGTGTGTGCGGGCCCGGCCGTCTGCAATACTGGCCTGTGGGGGAGAATTGCGGACAGATAACAGCTTAATGGTGAACACTTTGCAGTGTAAACACCATACAAGTCAAGCTCATCACTATGGATCCTTTAGGCTTTGCTCGGAGGAACCTCTGTTTATAATCCTTCCTTTTATCAACTACACACACACACACACACACAGACTTTAAAAAACCTGCTCCCTGCACATGTTTTCGTATCTGTGTTAAAGATAATGTCCTACGTACAGGTTAATTGAGATTTAGAGGCTAATAAGTAATTCTTATACCAAGAAGGGTGCTTCTTGAACTGGTGAGGTAAAAATTAGGATGGTATTTTCATCATAATCATTGATCAAGGAATCCTCTTACAATTTTTGTTAAAAATGGAAAACGGCAAACTGAATTACTCCTGAGGTCAATCTCTCTATATAAAAGCCCAGCGACAGGAACAGTGGCATGACTGAACTGACCGGTTGCTATGATGTGCATGCAGCGGCCAACAGGCCTGATCTGGGCCCTGATCAGCTTTCCCCAAACTCCCGTGGCCCCTCCCCTCCCCACAGCACTGCCTCAGAGTGTCACCCCAACCTCCCAATCATGGGTACAGCCCGTCCGACAACCTCCCAGGTCCTCTCCCCCTGGCAGGCTCTCGGATAGGCCTCGATGGCCCACCAGGTTGAGGGACCCCACCGTGCACAAATTTGTGCACCAGGCCTCTAGTTTTTAAAAAATGGTTAGAGACCACATTAATAAAATGTCAATTAATTTATCCAAAACCAAAGAAGGAGTGAAGGAATTGAAAAATAATATAAAAACATGTAAAATACCATAAAAAACTGCTTGGTTTTTAAAATACAGCATAAGAGGAAATATCCATATTGTTATTCTGAACTAGATGGTAATTGCCAGACCAATTAAGTCAAAGAGGTTCATTTTTATAATATCATAAATCATTTGGGTGTGATATTTTTATTGTCATTGTTTTCCTATGACCACAATTGTTCAGGGTTTTTAATTCTTTAATTTTTAATAAAATATAAAGTGTTGAAAGAGTTTTCAGAAATTTAGTGCATTTATAAAAGCTTGATTAGGTTCCCAATTTTTATATAATTTGTGTGAATACCCCTCTACTCTGCTATACATAGGTTATTCACTCATTTACATGTCTAACCAGATAGCAAACATCATTTCATGAATTCAAAATATATATCCATCTATGTTTTTCAAGGTTTTACCTCTTCAATAAAAATACTCCCATTTAAAATTTGTTTCAGAAGGTAACATTTCTGTGAGGTCATCATCACGGATTTTTTATTTCACCGAATGTTTATCAAGCACCTTCTTTGTATTAAGATTCTGTTCTAAGCATTGGACTGAACAAGATGAAGCCTTTGCCCTAACAGAACTTCGAGTCTAGTGAGTCAGTTTTTTCATATCATAAACCATTTGGATACTATGTTTTCGTTGTAATTGTTTTCAATAACACCCTATTGTTTGTGTCCATGGGTTATGCATATATGCATACAGGATCTTTGGTTAATCTCTACCCACCCACTCACACACCCACCCCCTCCTTCCCTCTGGGAGGGAACAATGTGTTTCTGGCTTCTCTGTCTGTGCCAGGCCCTTTATGCTCCTGGTCTGGAGGAATCTTGCCCTGCGCAGTTCCGCCAATGCACTCGTTAGCTCTGTGCTTTGTGTTTGCTGCCTTTGAGTCGAAGACAAAAATAACTCAAGCTGTTCATCTTTAAGATCAGGAGAAGCTATTACAACTGTTTAGCAAGAGCACTTCCTCTGTGACTTCGCTCAACAACTGGGTGACATAACTGTCTGGAGTTCAGAGTCATTTCCGTAAAGAAATTGTAAGTGAGAGAACAGAACAATCATGCCAACATCAGAGACTCATAAACATAGTTTTTAAAATTGTAGAGAAGTCCTCAACAATTCCACTTAGGAGCTAAAACAAGATGTTCAGAGACTTCTGCCCAGGAGATGAAATATTACAATGGTCACTTGTGTTGCTTATGGTAAAAGGGCCAGTAAAAGTTATAATACTATTATTATTATTTTTAAATATATTTTATTGATTTTTCACAGAGAGGAAGGGAGAGGGATAGAATGTCAGAAACATCGATGAGAGAGAGACATCGATCAGCTGCCTCCTGCACACCCCACACTGGAGATGTGCCTGCGAGCAAGGTACATGCCCCTGACCGGAATCGAACCTGGGACCTTTCAGTCTGCAGGCTGATGCTCTATCCACTGAGCCAAACCAGTCTCGGCTATAATATTATTTTTTATTTTTCAAATACATTTTTTTTCTGAAGAACTTACCATTCTGCCTGTGGAGTGTCCTGGTGAGGTGAGGACAGGAAGTAAGGGGCTGACGCCTCAAGACACTGAGCGGACAGAGAATAAGGTCGACCAGGAGTCGTCCTCAGATTGGAGCTGGAGTCTCCTCACCCCGCGTCCTCCACGCTCCCCGAGGTGAAGAGTGTGGACCCTGCTTTGTCCTCAGAAACTTCAAGCGCCCTATTCTTGCCTCCGGCTCCTATCAAGCTGTGGGGGCTGCGAAAGTCATTCAACATCTTTTGGGGCTCAGTATGTCATCTCTAAAATGTGAAATGCAGTATCGAGTTTCCCATGGAGATTTTTAAAATACATATTGTTTTATTGATTTCAGAGAAACATATTTTATTGAAGGGAGAGGGAGAGACAGAAACATCAATAACGAGAAAGAGTCACTGATTGGCTGCCTCCTGCATGCCTCCTACTGGAGATCGATCCCACAACCCGAGCATGCATCGTGGCCAGGAATCGAACCATGACCATGACCTCCTGGTTCATAGGTCGATGCTCAAGCACTGAACAAGGCGGGCTGGGCTCCCAAGTTTTTTTGTGAAGAATATTTGAGTTCGTTTCTACAAAATGATATTTTGCCTCAAACTCAGCAAGGTTTAAATGGGGTTATTTATCAACTTTTTGATGTGGAAATTGTTGCTTAGAACCACCCATGTACTCCTTGGTGTCCAGGTAAAGCCAACCATAGAAGTGGGGGACAGTGGAGATGTGCAGATCTGGCCACTTGGCTCAGGAAAGTCACTTTTCTTTCCTCAAAAACAGTCCAGTTCCCTTGGAATGCCTCCTGTTAGCTCAGCCGGCTATCCTCACCAAGTCTGTGACTCTGATCTTTTTACTACAGCCTTTATTCTTATGAAACACTAGAGGCCCGGTGCATGAAATTCATGCATGGGTCTAGTGACTGTAGGCCCAGCCTCCATCCTCTGAATCTGGGATATCCCTCTCACAATCCAGGCCTGCTGGTTCCCAACTGCTCACCTGCCTGCCTTCCTGATTGCCCCTAACCACTCCCCTACCAGCCTGATGGATGCTTAACTGCACCCCTGCCAGCCTGTTTTCTCCTAACTTCCCTCCCCTACAGGCCTGGTCACCCCTAACCTCCCTCCTCTGCTGGCCTGGTCACCTTTAACTGCCCTCCCTTGCAGGCTTAATCACCCCCAACTGCCCTCCCTTGCAAGTCTGATCCCTGCCAACTGCTCTCCCCTGCTGGCCTGATAACCCACAATTGTCCTCCCTTGCAGGTCTGGTCCCTCTCAACGACCCTCCCCTGCTGGCCATCTTGTGGTGGCCATCTTGCGTCTACATGGGGGCAGGATTTTTTGACCACTTGAGGGTAGTCAACTTGTGTGTTGGACTGATGGTCAATCTGCATATTACGCTGTTATTGGATAGGATAGAGGCCTTGTACATGGGGGGGGGGGGTGCAGCTGGGTTGCCCTGAAGGGTATCCTGGAGCAGGGTGGGTGTTCCTTTGAGGTGTGGGGTGGCCTGGGCGGGGGCCTGTGGTGGTTTGCAGTCTGGTCATGCCCCCTCGTGACCCAAGCGGGGGGTCCTGGTATCCGGGATTTATTTATCTTTTACAATTGAAACTTTGCAGCCTGGAGCAGAGCCAAGCCTTCTGCTTGCTCTGTGGTGGCAGCCAATGAAACTTCGTTGCCTTAAGCGGAGGCCTGGGCCAGCCAGGGTGTGCAGAAAGCTTGGTTTTCTCCATCACGGGGGACAACCCAAGCCTCCCTCCTGCTCCATCTTCTGGCTGTAGCCATCATGGTTGGGTTAATTTGAATACTCGCTCCTGACTGGCTTGTGGGCATGGCTTGTAGGCGTAGTGAAGATACAGTCAATTTGCATATTGCGCTTTTATTAGATAAGATAGTCCCAACAAAGTGCTTGCTTTCCATTCTCTTTTCTTAGGAAGGTCCTATCGATAGTTGTGACCATGAGTCTTTGTGCCGCTGAAATATACACCTGTTATTAAATCCCTTCTTGACACAATCTCTTCACCCTGCAATTCACAAGCATTTTCCTTGTAAACCTGCATAGAAACTGACTAGCTCCTGCTGCTGTAAGTGAATGCAGCACTTGTTTAAAATGCAGATTTCCAGGCCAAAGCGACTTTGGTTCAGTAGTCTGGCTTCAGCCTAAGAAATTACTTAGGGAAGATACACCCTAGGTGATTCCTTGAACCCCATTTGAGGAGTACACCCCTGTGAGTTGCTGTACCCCTTTGCACACACCGGCTTCCATTTTGCAAAATGACTGGCTTCCCCAATCAGGAAATATCAGCTTTTACCTTTTATCGGTGTCGTTAGTTAAGCGCGCGGGGAGAAAACTGAACAGCAGGCACCTGGGGTGAAAGGTGCACATCAGCTGGCAGTGACGGGCGCTCGGGGTGTACATGGCGGTCACATCCCCGCCTCTGAAGAAGACATTCGGATAGAGTTGAGTTAGGCAAAGTAGAGAGGCAGAATAAAACATATTACGGCCACTATTTGAACAAGGTATGATGCAAAGGCATTTTATGGGTACGTCTATATAAAAAAGCACTGGGGTGGGTTTTTGTTAAATGTAATCATAATTTGCACATAGATTATTGCCAAGAAAACTCAGTCCGAGCTTGGCTTCTCCCTGTGCCTGACATGCTATGGAAACATCATGTCTTAAAAAGAATGATGTGTGGTCTCTTTTCAAAACACTTTCTTAACACACATCCCCCTGGAATCTAGGGCCTAGATTCTCACAGTAGTTCAGTAAGGGAAGCTAGAGACAGACTCGATCAGCTGCAATTGAATTTTTCTTTAAAAAAACAAACACAAACAACAGTTAAGTAACAGGACAGTACAGACTTCTCCATGATCCACAGGCCTAATGAGAGTCCCAGGACATAAATCCAGCCCTTCCACTTCCCATCCTGTTCCTTTATTGTCCAACCTGACATGTTCTTCCGCATCTCAGTTTAATCGAGCAGAGTGTCCGCTATTGGGCATTTATTACTTTAGGGATGAGTGCAAGGCAGTGTTTCTAAAAGCTTTGATTTCAGATGATTTAAGCAAATGCAGGTGTATGCCAAGCTGAAGATATACTTGGAGGTATTTGCTGTTTGGAATTATTTATAGTTCTAAAGAATCCTGCACCCCACATTTTATATTTATCTTGACTCTTACACTCTCGGGTTTACCTTGAAAGACCCACTTCAAAGTCTGCTTCCTAAGCTTTTCCACCTCCAGGAGAGCATTCCCTCTGGCTGGTCGGCGGGCTGTAACCACAGGGCAGTCCCAGACCACCTTGTCCATGGCTCAGTGCAGCAGTCAGCTTCCATGTTAATCATGTCTCTTCATGTATTGTTATCAGCTCAGACACATGTAGTTCATGAACACTCAGGTTTAAACTTCCTCTGCACCGTCCAAGCCTCTCAGGACTCTAGCCCTGGGTTAGACAACCCAGCCTGACAAAATGGCTTCCCTCCCGCTCAGAAGGGTGGCTCAGAAGACCTGCCTTTAGGTCAGGTTTAATTTAGGAAGAGCAGAGATCTCTTTAGGTGCGAGCTGCTGGGAATACAAGTGCAAGTTCACAGGAGTGGCCTGCTTCATAGGTGGCTGGTGTTTTCGCCTGATTCACAGTTACTAAGCTGCCCCCTTCCCCAGCTCAATGCTCAGAAAGGGTGCAGACAGTGAGTGTGGGAGCCTGAGAGCCCCCACTCTGGGCCTGAGCCCTTGTCAACGGCCAGGGGACTCATCTGAGGGTAAGGGCAGCTAGACAAACACTAGCTTTGGAGAGAACCAGAAAGAAAGTTCTAGTGAGTATTTTTCCATCATTACGTGATCAGCCATTATGCATTCCGGAATCCCGACCATTAGCATATTAGCACTTTATTATTATGATTATAAAACAATCACCCACTAACTTATCTTTTAAAGTTAGCTACACTTCAAACTAACATCACATCTTAGAATAAAATGTAGCACCCATGTCTAAAATGTAGTTTATTACTCTTAAGGTACCTCATTCAAGCAGGAGCAGGATAGGAAATAAGGACCCAAACAGATATTTGATCATCTTCTTATTTTAAAAAAAGTCAGCATCTTCATGTTGATACCGCAGACCATGAGATATTTTCTCAGGCAAGGTTTAAAATGTAAGTGTATGAAAATGAGAAATAATACCAATTTCCAAGAATAGAACTTCAATTATCCAAAATCATCTGAAATGAATTTTCTACCTATCTCTAGTTTCTAGATAACAAAGTTTGCCATATCTTGGAAATAATTTTCACCTGCATCATATACTTCCTTACTTCTTCGGACTGATTTGTCTGCCCTGAGGGTCTTTGGGATGATAAAGTGCAGAGAGATGTGGACCCTGCCCTGAATGCCTGAGCCCATAATATTTGCCCAATGACTTTGGTTGGGTCAACTCCTCCTTTGATATCCATTAAAGAAGATATATTCCATCCTCTTAGCTTGTTGCTTCTACCTGCTACTTCCTGGAGAAAACTAAAGACACAATCTCTGATCATGCACCAGAAGGTCACATTCCTAGGTGTGAGTTCAATCCCCAGTCGGGAAGTGAATGGGAAGCAATTGATCAAGATACCTCTCTTTCAACATCAATGTTTCTCTCTCTCTCTCTCTCTCCCCATTCCTCCCGCTCAAAAATCAATTTAGAAACAGACACATCTTATTAAAATTATTTATTAAAAGAAGTTTTTTAAAGTCATAGAGTGAGGGACTAGAGATATTGTCAATGGAAGTAAAATTCAAGGAATTTCTGTCAGTTATCAGCTTGGCAGCTATGTTCTGAAGGATTGAGTTCCCCAGAAGTTTAGCCCTAAACTAAGTGCTGGATTACTATACATGTGCGACTTCTCTTCTCCTTAAGGATGGGAGAATTCTAGAAGATCTCTGTTCTAATGATACATCCACTTATAAACTGAGGTTTCATAAAGCAATAGCATATTGTACTAGAGATTTAGAGCTTAGACCTCTGTCTATTTCCAGCCCTGTCACTCACTAGTGGCATGACTTTGGGTAGAAACTTACTGATCCCCTTCGAATGAAAAGGAGTAGAACCTGATATGGGCTAAGGGGCTGCCAGCTCCAAAAGCCATTCTGAGGACCCGGAGATCACCAAGAGGAATCTCTCCCGGGAATATACGATGACGCTCTCCTTGATAAAATCTGGAAAGTCTCATCATCATCATTATTACAACCTAATACAATTTTTAAAACCTAAGTATGTAATTACTTTTTTCAAATGAAATGTAGACATATACATGTATATTTGTATTCAACACAAATACCTTAAAATGTTCTGGAACATCAATTAACTTATATCCTTTGGGCCTGTCAACTGAGATTGAATTGCCTATGGATCCCACTGTTGAGAAATGTATATGCTTATCTGGGTACAGACAGCAGTTAACTGGCCTTTTAGGATCAAGAGCAAGGGTAAGATAATGACGGTGATGAAAATATAAAAACTCTCTTTGGTAGACTTGACCCCAAGGTAAGTGGGGTTAAGAAAAAATTGGGTGTAGGGATTAAGACCATCAAACTCATAATCTACACATTGTCAATGCAAAGTTTCTCATAAAGAAAGACCTTATTCCGACTAAGGCACAGGCCAATGATACAGTTAGGATGCATTTGCTTTTCTCTTCTTCAACTGGATCCAGACGCCATTAGTGGGACGAAGAGTCAGATCTGCTGCCAGACCAAGTTCTTCTCTTTTCTGGTTGCATTCCACCCAAAAATGCCTCAGGATGTATGAAAGAATGACCTTTTCTTCCATCATGGCAAACCTTTGACCTTCAAATTAATGTAAATAGCATGACTTTAGTTACAGGTCTATCTCAAATGGGAGAAAGAACAGGTTCTATTAGAGCAGTGGTTCTCAACCTTCCTAATGCCGAGACCCTTTAATACAGTTCTTTATGTTGTGGTGATCCCCAATCATAAAATTATTTCCGTTGCTACTTCATAACTGTAATTTGCTACTGTTATGAATCTTAATGTAAATATCTGTGTTTTCTGATTGTCTTAGGAGACCCTGCTAGCTGTTCGAGACCCACAGGTTGAGAACCGCTGTATTAGAGGGAGCAAGTGATGCCAGATTTTCTCAGTAGACCCTGGGCAAACCAGTATCACTCAGGTGCTTCCTAATAACAAAGATTCTTGAGTGCCCTTCCCTCTCCCACCCAGTGCACCTCAATAGTTCTGGGGACAGGGAATCCAGCCCATCAGCACCCAGATAAATCCTGACTCATTGAAGCTCTAGAAGGCTCTCCTCCCGGGCCTTTCAGGTAGTTTACTATAGAGTTACCAGGCCTCATTGCACCAGTGCCCACATTTACATAAACAATAAGACCCAGAGATACTAACGCCGGAAGTGTTTCTAATGCAGCGCGATGTGCACTCATTTTGTTTAAGTACTTCCGCTGTGGTGAGCATTCTCTTGTTTTGGTTTTGAAAAAAGCAATTCTTAAAAGCAATAAAACAGGTTAAATAAACTCATTGTTATAAATACGCTTTCTACCATGTAAAGTATATTCTACTTCAATCCAAAGATCTACATTTTCAAACTCTACCATGAAACTGGTTATGCTTTATGCTATGGGCTGAAGGTATACACCCCAAATCCATCTGCTGAATTCATGACCCTCAGTACCTCAGAAAGTGACTGCATTTGGGAATGGGGCCCTTAAAGAGGTGCATAAAATAAACTGAGGTCCTATGGACGGACTCTAGTCCCACCTTCCTGGTGTCTTCATAGAAAGAAGAGATCCAGTCCTGGCTGGGTGGCTCAGTTGGTCCGTATGTCACCCCATTCACCATAAGGTTGTGAGTTCAATTCCATCAGGTATACACTTAGGTTGTGGTTAGATTCTTGGTTGGGCACGTATGGGAGGCAACCAATCTATGTTTCTCTCACATCAATGTTTCCCTCTCTTGCTAAAAATCAATAAAAACATATCCTTGAGTGGGACTAATTAGAAACACACACACACACACACACACACACACACACACACACACACACGGGAATAAACTATGTGAGGACACAGGGAGAAGACCTCTATCTATGAGCCAAGGAGAGAGGCCTCATAAGAAACCAGAACTGCAGACACCTTGATCTTGGACTTCTGGCACCCAGAGAGAAAATAAAATTCTGTCACTTAAGCCACCCAGTCTGTGGCGCTTTGTTACAGCAGCCCTAGAAAACTGATATACTTTACCACAGTCATAGTAAAGTGGAGAAAAAAAATAAATAAAACAACTAGTTTTTTTAACAGACTTGTATCTGAGACACTACATCTCAAAGACACTATTGTGAGAAACCCCTGCCTGGTGCCCCTGAAAGGTCAAACCAATTCTGATGGGTACAAACCTATACAGTTTCTGGGTCCAGCAGAGAAGGGCACATAGGCGTATGGATGGCGTCCCGTCGAATTCTCGGGAAAGAACCGCTCTGGCTTGAACTCCTCAGGGTCTGGGAAGTATCTTGGGTCTCTATGCAGCGCGTAGGGAATGATGAGTATTTGAGAGCCTTTCACGACGTTGTACCCAACTGTTATGAGACAGTTGATATGTCATGAGAACAGAGCAAGACACACACAGAAAAGTCCACTCTCCCCACCACTTTCACGAAAGAATTCTCACCAACATCACAATCTTCATTAAGACCACGGGCAATTATAGGCACAGAAGGAAAAAGACGAAGGGTCTCCTTAATAACACAATCCAGATATTTAAGGTTCTTCAGATCTTCTAAGGTAACAGGGCGATCAGAATTCCCTGGTCAAAGTAAAGACATGAAATAAAATAAATGCAAGAAATATTTGAGTTTGGTGAATAAGACATCAACAAAGAATATATTTTAACATCAATACACTGAATGTTAAATACCAAAGCTAACGTAAAATTCTTACTAGTATCCTATCTAATAAAACAGTAATATGCAAATTGACTATACCTCCGCTACACTCCAAGCCATGCCCACCAACCATGCCCACCAGCCTATCAGAACAAGTATGCAAATTAACCCAGCCAAGAGGGCTAGGGCCACAGAGAAGCAGGAGGGAGGCTTGCGTTGCCCCCAGTGATGGAAGAAGCCAAGCTTTCCAAACCCTGGCAATCCAGGCCTCCGCCAGGACACAAAGTTTCAATTGTGGAGGATAAATAAATCCCAGATACCAGGGACCCCCACTTGGGTCACCAGGGGGCATGACCAGACTGCAAACCACTACCGTCACCTCATCCGGGCCACCCCACACCCCAAGGAAACACCTACCCCGATCCAGGACACCCTTCAGGGCAACCAGCTTTACCCCACCCATGCAGCAGGCCTCTATCCCATCTAATAAAAGAGTAATATGCAGATTGACCATCACTCCAACACACAAGATGACTGCCCCCCTGTGGTCAAAAGATCCTGCCCCATGTGGACACAAGATGGCCACCACAAGATGGCCAGCAGGGGAGGGCCGTTGAGAGGGATGAGGCCTGCAAGGGAGGGTAGTTGTGGGCAATCAGGCTGGCTCAGGAGGAAAGTTGGGGAAGACAGGGCCTGCAGGGTAGGGCAGTTAGGGGCAAACAAGCTGGCAGAGGAGCAGTTAGGCATCAATCAGGCTGGCAGGGAGTAGTTAGGGGGTGATCAAACTAGCAGGCAGAAGAAGATAGGGGTAATTGGGAAGGCAGGCAGGTGAGCAGTTGGGATCCAGCAGTCCTGGATTATGAGAGGGATGTCCGACTGGCTGTTTATGATTGGGCCTAAAAGGGCAGTCAGACAGCCCTCAAGGAATCCCAGATTAGAGAGAGCAGGCTGGGCTGAAGGAAATGCCTACCCCCCCTGTGCACGAAGTTCATGCACTGGGCCTCTAGTAGATAGTAAAAATAAAATGAGACAATAGTGCTAAGTAAAACAAACAAACAAAAAAAAAACATACAAAGGGTCACATGTTATATCATTAAATTTTGAGGAAATACTCAGAGGAGAGAAATCTGTAGAGACGGTTGTACATGAGGTGCTGCAGGGGCTGGAGGAAGAGAACATGGGGAGCGGCTGATTACTGGTGCAGGGTTTCCTTTCGGCTGCTGAAGTGGGATCCAATTATATAGAGGTGACGGTTGCATAACATTGTGAATGCATGAAACTGAGTTTAAAACATTTAACTTTGAATCCTCAGAGCCTCTTCCAGAAGTGCATCTTCTCCTGGGTCAGCCTCTTGGCCTTTCCCTATAGCCTGGCCCCCAAATATCCTCTATTCCCCCCTCACAAAGAAATCCAAACGGCTTCCTGGATGTGTCAATGGGAGGAAAAACACAGCAGGGAGCAACTGAACACACCGAGAAAGATAGAAATGAGACGGACCAACTCAATGAACAAGCCAGCAAGAAGATCCTGAAGGTCGACGTATAACAAACTCTGCCAACCATTGTTTTTCAGGAAAGGTAGGAATTGATGGCCCAAATCCCAAATTTTCGAGTAATAACATCTCTATGCCGGCGCCGCTTGGGGAGATGGATGGCAAGGCACTGTGGTATTTAACCAGAGTTGAAGGGACAGAATCGAAAAGGAACAAATCAGGTCACAGAACAGATTTTCATTTCTTTGCACCCAAAGAATTGCATCTGAGTGCAAGCCGTGATGCATTTCCAAAGTCACTGAACCACCTGGAAAGGGTGTGATGAAACGCTCACGTCCACTGCGGGAGAGAGCCAGCAGGAGGCGGCTGAGAAACAGAACTCTGGCTCGTGGCCATTCTGAGACCTTCCAAGGGGTGTCTGCCACAACCCAGTTCCTCCCGACTTGCTTCCTGATGAGGAAGGCGGAGAAGGGGGAGGAGAAGAGAAGAAGGTGATGGTGGAGGAGGAGCGGGGGAGGAGTGAAAGCTACCAACGAAGCAGCTGCTTGGGATGGAGGAGAAGGTGACTCAGGAACACTGGTGGCTCCAACCTTTCTACAAGGTTCCTCCAGCCTCTGGAAGCAGCGACCGCCCGGGTTTTGTTTGGTTTGTTTTACTCTTGGGCTCCGTCCTTCTGCTCTTGAAGTCTTTTCTCTCCTTTCCATCCTGGTTCTCACCTTATTTTGGGGGAAGTACCAATATAGTGGGACAAGAATCTCTAATGCTTTCTATTCCAAATTCACTTTATTTTTTTTACTTTTAAAAAATATTCTTATTTTTTATTTTTTCCCTTGATATTTTTTTCTTTATTGATTAAGGTATTAGATATGTGTCTTTATCTGCCCCCCCCCAATTGCCCTCCTATCCCCCTACTCATGCCCTCACCCCCCTGGTGTCCATTCCATTGCTCAGGCGTATATGCATGCATCCAAGTCCAAATTCACTTTATCCCTTCCTGACGCAAAAACACTGTATGGAACCCATGCCCCTGTGCTCCCTGGGAAAGAAAAACCTTCTGCTGACATTGCCCCGCTGGAGGCTGGAGGCTCAGCCCACACAGCAGTGCCCAGAATTCTAGGTTTTTCCTCCTTCCTCTGTACTGTGAGCACACAGATGACACTGCCTCTGTGAAGGGGATCAGTAGCATTCACCAACACATACCTGTCACCTTTCTCTTGTATGGAACGTTTTTTAAACTAAAATAAAAAATGGGCTTATGGAAGGTGAAAGGGTAGATACGAGACGTTTGGGTCAGTGAAGTGGGCATTTTGACACAAAGCTCTGCCTTTGGTCTGTGGGATTGTGATGTTTAATGGACTTCCTCGCAGTTTAAGATGAAATTCTCTCCTAATAACGGCCCGGGGCCTGCCACTCAGAGGAAGAATAGGGACCTGCAGAATGCTATTGGGAACCGTTATTCTCTATTATAATGCTGTTCCTGTTTGCTTAAAATATTTTGTTTGTTTTAGTGGAAAAAAAAAGATAATGCTCAATTTTGAACAGTAAAAGTGTACCAGTTGCTTTGTTATAATGAAACGAAATGTGATGTTTACCTTAGTGAGAAAAAGGAATAAAGAGGAATGAATACTTACATCTCAATATCCAAAGACCAGTTGCTCAAAGAAATTTTAGAACTAATACTGGGGATAGAAGAGAAGTGAGGCACAATTAGCAAAAAGCATGAGAGGCAGCAGAATAAAAATTCTAGTAATAATGGTGTCAATTACGTGAGATCCAAAACCATTCATGACACCTGCAATTGGCCAGAAATTGTAAAATACACACACAAAAAACAAAACAAAACAAAACAAAAAAAACACCCCCCATAAACATGGGAACATATTTCAAAAGAACCCGGGTTTCTAGAATACCCAGTTTACCCACCAGAGGCAATCTGAGAGAAGTTCAACTTGAAACAGGAAAAATGTAATGATGACAGACACAGAGCCGAGAAGAATACAACACAAAGTCCTCCCTCTTGACATGAAAATCTAGTCCTCACACCATTTGGACATGCAATTACTTTTCCTGCTTCACCACTCAATGGGTTCTGACAAAGGTTCTGAATTCCTCCTGTCCTTTAATGCTTACTGTCTTCCGACTTTCCACTCTGCCATTGCGCAACAGGAGCCTCTTTCCAGAATGTCTTCCACCTCCTCCTCTTTTCCTTTATTGTTCCTTTCCCACTCGGCGCTAGGAAAATCCATCAAATACCACTTTGTTGATTGGCCAATCACCTTTACCTTTAAATATTATTATTTTTTTTGGGGGGGGGAGGTGCCTTTAAAGATTTTATTAAGGATCTTAAATGAGACAGATGATCGTGATTATGCAGATGGGCCATAAATGCCATCACAAATATCATGATAAGAGAGAACAGAGGGAGGTTTGACACACGCCCACAGAAGAGAAATTGATGTGAAGATGGAGACAGAGATTTGAATGATGGGGCCATAAGCCAAGGTGTGTTGGCCGTCACCAAAAGGAAGGCATTCTCCCCTCAGGCTTCCAAAGAGTGCAGCCCTGCCAACACACTGATTTAACTCAGAGACACTGATCTGGGCCTGCTGCTGTCCAGAATGTAAGAGAATAAATTTATATTGTGCTAAGCCACCCAGTTTGCAATATCTGTGCCCTCAGTCAAAGGAGACTAATATCCTTCATCCCTCCTCCCTGTCTTCTTGTCTTAAACATAAACATGAGCCCAGAACAACAATCAAGAAAACAAAGTTCACGATGATGAAAAGGACAGAGAGAAAAGAGCAAGCCTGGGATTCTCCACAATCCCCATTGGCCTCAGCCTAGGACTCCTCACCTGCAGGTCACCGGTTGTGCAAAAGAAATTATTTAAGCAGCTTCACCCACACCGATCCTGTAGGGAGCTCTCTCCTGACCCTGCTAACCAGCTCCTTCTGTCCTCTGTGCTCTCTACTAGCCCCCTCCTTCCTCAGACGCCCCAGGACACAGCCTAGACCTGGTACTTTATACACAGTGACCGCTTCACCCATGGAGCAGCGAGGTCCTGAGAACAGGACATGTGTCTGTCTACCCCCAGCATGTAGCCCGGCGCTGTCCCAGGCCAAGAGATCAGCAAACGCCCGTAAACCAATGGGTGAGGTTTGCAAAGGACAGACAGCACTTCCTTAATGAGCAAGAAAGCCATTTGCTTCAGTGACTTGGGACTTTCCGTGTAAGCAGTGAAGAGGCCATACATACCAAACACTTCGTCCAGCTCATTGCCCACTTTTTTCTGGGCTTCCGGATAGCAGCCCAATAGGTACAAGACCCAGTTTATTCCAGTTGCAGTTGTGTCGTGGCCCTGCGATGTAAGAGGAAAACACGGCTTAGAACGCAGAGTTCTGTGGGGAAGGTGAGGGATGCTAGCTCCATTTTGAACGGTCTCTGGATTTGGCAGCTGTGATGCGACCCCAGAAAGAAAAAGTTAATGTCACATGGTGTTTTACCTCGGTGGGGAATGAGCCAATGAAACAGTCCCTCCCAAGGGGACGCCTCTGGTCCAGGGACATTTCAGTGGGACAGAGTCCCAGACGTGGTGAGAGTGGCGGGCTGGGCTAACAGGAGGCATTCCAAGGGAACTGGACTGATTTTGAGGAAAGAAAAGTGAGACTTTCCTGAGCCAAGTGGCCAGATCTGCACGTCTCCACTGTCCCCCACTTCTATGGTCAGCTTTACCCCAACAGCAGGGAGCACATGGGTGGTTCATGAGTTAGTCTCCACATCAAGAAGTGGATAAATAGCCCCATTTAAACTGCTGAGTTTGAAACAAAATACCAAACATTTTGCAGAAACGAACTCAACTATTTTTTCACAAACATGGAAGCCAGGCTGACGTGGCTCAGTGCTTGAGCATCCACCAATGAACCAGGCGGTCATGGTTGGATTCCTGGGCAGGACACAAGCTTGGGTTGTGGGCTTGATGCCCAGTAAGGGGCAGGCAGGAGACAGCCAATCAATGATTCTCTCTCATCATTGATGATTCCGTCTCTCCCTCGCCCTTCAATAAAAACGTATTTCCCTAAAATAATTAAAAATACATATTTTTAAAAAAATCTCCATATGATACTGCTATTCACATATTTGAGATCATAAACTGAGTCCCCCCAAAATGCTAAATGACTTTCCCAGGCCCAACTGCTTCATAGGAGGTGGAGGCAAAAATAGGGCCCTCAGAGTTTCTGAGGACAAAGCAGAGTCCACACTTCTCTTCAAGAATAGGATAATCGTTTACTGCCAGACCACTCAGAGCATCTTATTCTACATGTTATTGCCTCCTGTTGGCCAAAAACCTGAACTGCTGTAGGCTATTTCCCAATCTGACAATGCTTCTGTGCCCTACCCTTTGAAGTGTATTATCTCCACCTTGCCTTAGGACAAATGGTGTTAATAAAAAGCATGGGTCCTGAGTCAAGGGGAGTCTTCAGCTCCTATAGTTGAAGCTCCTCTGACCCGTAATGCCTTTCAAAACTATCTTTTGTCTTTGGACTCCTGCTTTATCTACATACAGCCTTTCTCCAGAATGCTTAACCCTTCGTCATGCTGGGACACGAACCCCGGCATTAATGGCTACCTGAACCCTTGCAACACCAACACTGGATGTCATTACTCTCTGTTCCTTCTGTGTCTTGAGGCATTAGCCCCTTATTTCCTGTCCTCATCTCACCAAAACACTCCACATGCAAAGATGGTAAGTTCTTCAGAAAAACAAAATGTATTTGAAAAATAAAAAATAATATTATAACTCTTACTGGTTCATTTACCCTAAGCAACACAAGTGACCATTGTAATATTTCATCTCCTGGGCAGAAGTCTCTGAACATCTTGTTTTAGCTCCTAAGTGGAATTGTTGAGGACTTTTCTACAATTTTAAAAACTATGTTTATGAGTCTCTGATGTTGGCATGATTGTTCTGTTCTCTCACTTGCAATTTCATTACAGAAATGACTCTGAACTCCAGACAAAAGCTGGCCCATGTCACCCAGTTGTTGAGCAAAGTCATAGAGGAAGTGCTCTTGCTAAATAATTTTAATAACTTCTCCTGAATTTGAAAATGAACTTCCTGCTTTATTTTTGTCTTCAATCCAAAGGCAGAGCCAACAAGTGCATTAGCGGAACTGCGAAGGGCAAGAATCTGCCAGACCAGGAGCATAAAGGGCCTGGCATAGACAGAGAAGCAAGGAACAGATTGTTTCCTCTGAGAGGGAAAGAGGGGGTGGGTGTGTGAGTGAGTGGGAAGAGATCAACCAAAGAACCTGTATACTTATATGCATAACCCATGGACACAGACAGTAGGGTGGTGGACTATTTCTTAACCTTTATTTGGCAACCCATACATTAAGAGGTTTTCTCTTTATAATATTAAATGTAGTTAAAATTTTCTTTGCAAAAAATCATTTTTTTTGCCCTGTCGGTGTGGCTCAATAGTTGAGTGTTGACCTATGAATCAGGAGATCGTGGTTCAACTTCTAGTCAGGGCATATGCAGGAGGCAGCCAATCAGCGATTCTCTCTCATCATTGATGTTTCTCTTTCTCTCTCCCTATCCCTTTCTCTCACTCTCTCAAAAAATCAATAAAACTGTATATTTTTAAAATTTTTCTCTTTTTTTGTTTGTTTGTTTGTTTGTTTTTTGTTTTTAATGTAAAGACCAGAAATCTCTTTTGAATCACAAACTCTATTAGAGTTTCAAAATCTCTTTTGAATCACAAATTCTCTACTAGAAGGAGCTGGGAAGATGGTGGCTGGCAGGACGGAGGGGAGGGAAAGGGTGTGAGTGAGTAAGGAAGTGACAGGGGAGTGTGTGGACGGTGTG
>PVJN01026157.1:0-29312 GCA_004026805.1 Lasiurus borealis
ATACCACTGTCCCATTAACACCACTGCCCTTAGCACCAAAAAGATTATCCTGCTTCCTTTCATCTGTTTGGCCGGTAATAGTGAAATCCTTCCCTATTTCACTGTGTTGCTCATGATCAACATTGTGTTAACACTTTGGTGATGGGTGATAAATTGGATGACATATGTCTTGTTACATTCTGGTTATTCTTTGAGGACTACACAAGTGTGGATAGGCAAGTGGAAAACTCCCCCTTGAGAATCTGACTGCTTAGAATGAACTTGAGTTATGGATTTATTCAGCCTGTAAAACCTCAGCTGGCATAAATAATTGAGAAAGCAAAGGTTTGTCTGTGGTGCATACCTCAGGGACTCATGGCTCCCTTCCTCCTCTCTACCTCCCTTTCTTATGAAAATGATCCCAGTTGCACTCCTAGATAATAACACACCAAGCAATTAAAAGCCATGGGTGGCTGGAGAGAGGAAAAAAGGTTTAGTTAATGAGCTTTTCCTCTTCCAGTGCCCATGAGAGTCTCAGGAATGACAAGGCGATTAAAGCGAAGAGATAATTATAGATTATGTGAAAATGGGTCCCTTGAGACAAATGGGTCTTGACATAAACAGTAACTGTTGTAAGAGTCTCCTGGCTCTCATATTCACCCTTTTCTTATGCGCTTTATTTAGCTCCTGTGTCTTCAGTGTCATGATGTCAACCAAGCATATAGGCAAATCTACCTGTTTGCAGATCAGCAGTCTTTTCTGAGCAAGAGAATCACTCAACAACTGAAACCAACCCTTAACTTTCTCTTCCTCTCTCCTTTCTTTTTTCTTCCCCCCTTTCCTTATCTCTACTTTGTTCTCTTTTCTTGTCTACTCTTTCTTCTAATATTTTTATTTTTCTATAAGTGGTACCTGTGAAATACTAAGCACCTAGACTTGTTTACATAGTTTAGCGTGTGTGTGTGTGTGTGTGTGTGTGTGTGTGTGTGTGTGTATACACATATAAAGATGTATATACTTATGGATATGTTGTTTCTAGGTCTTTGTCATATTGTTCTACTCTCTCATCCCCTAACATATTAGAAATTCTGTTTCTTCAGGTTCAAAAATAATCCACATTCTTCTACTTTTTATTACTGCCACTATCATGCCCTTTGCATGATCATTGCTACTCTTAAAGAATCTTCGTCTCTTGGCCAGGACACTATAGACAGTTTGAAACTGGTTTTTCTCTTCCTGTGCTGTCTCTTCCCCGGATTTATAACTCAGATCTCATCATATCACTCTCCTGCTTAAAACCTTTTAATGATTTCCTATAGCACTTAGGATAAAATTTTAAATCCTTAGCATGTCTTACAGGGTCCCTCATCATCTTCATCTAATGCCAATTTTCCCCTCTGCACCATCTCTTTGTTCACTCTGCTCCAACTACATTGGCTTATTTTTTCCTTCAAGGTCAAATTAATCTTTTTTAGATGAATTGATTGATAGTGTTATATAAGAATATATGATACATGACCCCAGCTTACAGTATATGCTAAAACCTTATGGTAAAATTACTAACATTTATTGACAACTTCTTGTAAGCTAGTAACCAGAATGATCCTATGAGATGTTGGGACTTTGCAAAGAGTCATTTGGTATTTATTAATACTGTATCTGTATTTTATAGATGAGGAAACTGAGACTCAGAGAAATTAGATTACTTGCTTAAGATCACATGCTTGTAATTCTGCTCTTAACCGCTACAGTTGTAATCTCCAACTGATGAAATCAAATTTGACAGTTGTTATTATACTAATATAGTAAATATCTTCAGTTTAAATTTTGAATTAAATCTCATTCTATTTAGTGTTTTCAAAAATGTGCTTTACTGGTAAAATTAGACACTTTAGTCTTTCATTTATCAGTGAATTGATGATGATGATGATGATGATGATGATGATGATGATTATGTTTTCTTTGGATTAATTGTTTCTATTGATTTTAGACTTATCTTAATGGTTGATTGAGAATATAACTCGGCTCTACAGAGCTTGTTAGTCAAGAAATTCTATAGATTTTTCTGATGTGGCTACTGGTTTTGCAAGAATTTTCTTATAGGCATTGAAAGTATCAGAAATTTTCAACCAACTTTTTTAGAGTTAAGCAGATTTTAATAAGTGAAAATTTATTTTCAGTAACTGGTGTTTTTATAAATCATGGCTAAATAACTTTTCTAGTATAATGAGTATACAAGAAGTATACTTTGATCTTTCCATATGTTAGTAACATATAAACAACATAAATAAAATAATAAGTAGTCGTTTAGGTACACTACTTACATACCGCAGTCTGCAAATAATTATTACTTGGCGAAAGAAGATGTTGCCATGCCACGTAACAGGAGGAGGGAAACTAACTGGTTATTTCCCATAACTGATACTAATTGCAGATCTAGTAGCAAGCATTCTGAGTTGGAGGATTGTGATTTATTATACCCTATATAAATTCTTTCAGTCATAGTTCACTTGTCCATTTGGCACTGTGTAGTTTGAAACTATCCTGTTATTTCTTTGACTCTAAAGCACTATTGGTTTTAGAACATCATTTTTTTTAAAACCACTAATCAGTTATAAGATGTCACACATTGTAAGATCTATCAGAAACGTTAAAATGTGAAAAACATTATTTTAGAATCAATGTAATCTGTCAACTTAAGAACAATTTCTAAATGACTATTTGTCATCCAGGATTTTAAGAATACGACATTGGTCTGAATTCTAGGCTTCTTGAGCATAGTTACTGCCCAAATCTTTTGCCTCCTTCAGGGCTTAGGATCAAAGTATTTCAGAAAGAAGACTGTACTATTTGCAAGACTTTGCCTAGGGATCATAGTATAGACTCTCATTTGTTGTCTTCGGTAATTTTACCTGGTGATCATAGTATAAGCTTTTGGTAAAATTGCATGGGTATGTTGGTAAGATTTATGGTCTTTGGTAAGATTGAATGTTTTTCAAAGGTGAAATTAACATCTAAAATTTGATTTAAATGTTAATTAAAAATGGGCATTGAAATTGGGACTCAAACATTTTTTTTGCTCTTGTGGGTTTATTTCTAGCCTATAGGGGCAAAATGTTTTTAAAGACAATCGGAGGGTGCGGGGGAAGCAGATGCAGAGGCAAAGAAGCAATGAACAGACTGTCATGCTACACAGAGGAGATTGGCGGGGGCGGGGCGGGGGGCGGGGGGCTGTAGGAGATCAACCGAAGGACTTGTATGCATGTGTGTAGTTATAGCCAGTGGATAACAGGGCATTGGGGATTGGGGAAGACAGGTGAGGGCATGTACTGGGGGGTAGGGGGGAGAAGGCAATGGGGGAGAGGGAATAATTAATTAATTTAAAAAAATAAAAATAAATAGAAATCGGGACTTTTCATGTGCTAAATATGACAGCTATGACTACTGCTTAATCCCTGAGTTATGAATTGACTTTATTTTGCGCCTCCCAGATAAGCCTTACACACCAGCTTCACCAAGGTTCTAATGAGGCCTCCTGAGCAAACAGTCTCCCAGCAGAGAAATACTTCAGAATGCTCTTTTCCTTAGATTGTTTCTTTTGGTCTGTGTTTAAATTGGCATCACTAACTCACGCTCCCCTTTGCCCCCCCTTTGTTATTTCTTTGTTTTTTTCAGATGTGTTAAGTTTAGTGTCTGAATCAAGTAGCTTTTCAAGTCTATCTGGGAGACATTCCTTTTTCCTCTCATTAGTAGCTTTTTTAGTTTAAGAGGGCAGTTTTATTTCCCTTTATTCAGGTTTTGGAAGATGAGTAACTGTTTTGTTCTCCAGCTAACTCATTACCTACATTTGTTCCTTATCTTATATGCAGGGAGTGTGCCAAGGCTCTTTGGGATCTATGTTCATCCGTCTAATCTTATCTCCCAATACCCGACCATAACCCAGTGCTTGAGGTTCCCCTGAACACTTCATGTTGGTGATACTTTCTTTTCTTCAGAATCCTTCAGTTACCCACCTGCATTGTCATCTCATCCTTCAAAAATAGGCTGTCATGTCAAGTCTCCTATAGAGCTTTCTTTGATCATCCATGATTAGCCTGCTCCTTGCTTTGGGCCTCTTCTTTATAAAATACTGGGTTAGACACGTGGTACTCAAAAAAACCCTTCTTGCTGATGTATTCCCTAAGAGAATTTTGAAAGACTATGTTCCCTTTTTCATTTTTAAGATAGCTAAAAAAATTACTTAAAAATTTAAATAATTTTCAAGGGCTAAATCTCTGGCATTTTGTAAATAATGAAAATGTATAATAAACATCATTTCGTAGATATATCCAATGGCATCTAAGTGCTGTAATGATAATCCTTTTTTTAAAAAAAAAAAACAACAACGAACAAACATATTTTATTGATTTTTTACAGAGAGGAAGGGAGAGGAGGGAGAGGGATAGAGAACCAGAAACATCGATGAGAGAGAGACATCGATCAGCCGCCTTCTGCATGCCCCCCACTGGGGATGTGCCCATAACCAAGGTACATGCCCTTGACCGGAATCGAACCTGGGACCCTTCAGTTCGCAGGCCGATGGTTTATCCACTGAGCCAAACTGGTTTCGCACCCCCCCCCTTTTTTTTTTAATAAAAGAACATGTTACCATTGAGAGAAACTGGGAAAATGGTCCAAAAGATCTATTATTTCTTACAACTGCATGCAAATCTTTAGCTATCTCAAAATAAAGTTTAATTAAATAAAATTCTGATGGTGACTTAAAAATACATGAACAAGTTCTTTAACAGAAATTGTACATCATTTTTTCCTACTTTCACATAATTTTATTTCAAATAAATATATTTTGTGTAACCTTATCACACTCATAATTCTTCTCTTTAACAAAAATATGTATGAGTTAGACTTTTAAAAAATTTAAATTTTTGTTAACCCCAAAGCTTTAAAGCATTAACTATTTTTCTCATTTGAGTTACAATTATTTCTATACAGTTGATCAACATACATAATAAATCCTGTTAAATAATTATTAAACTTTATTGAAAATGCATCAATGAGATAAGTTTTTAAAAATACGTAGTTTAACAGATGAATGTTATTTCTATTAGAATGAGACAGGTTTTAACAGCAAGTCAGGTTTTTGTTTTATTTCACTTTTTTAATCCTCTATTGTTAGTTATGGAGGTCTTCCCAACACCAGAGTTTTACCCAAATTATTCCTTTATTTGGTACCATGGAAGATTTTATATCCTGAGGGAGTATATTGATATTCCCCCCCACCCCCACCAAAACCGTTCCTAGTATGTTAAACAGTATTTTTTTTTAATATTTTATTGATTTTTTACAGAGAGGAAGGGAGAGAGATAGTCAGAAACATCGATGAGAGACATCGATCAGCTGCCTCTTGCATGCCCCCTAATGGGGATGTGCCCCACATGCCCTTGATCGGAATCGAACCTGGGACCTTTCAGTCCACAGACCGACGCTCTCCACTGTGCCAAACCGTTTGGCTAAACAGTATTTTTATGCAAAAGAGTAACAAGTTTAATTAATAATAGTTTGCTAATCCTTAGTACAGTCTTAAGGTTATACTTCCTAGAAGTAGACCATAGTAAGGAGAAGGTATGCGCCTTTCTTTTATAAACTAGGGGTAAAGAATAGTGACTAAGCAGAGGGAATGTTGAAAGGAGAATGGTGATGAGATATTTACCTCAAGAGCCTTTTCAGATAGATCAGTTTAGGAAAGAGTGCATTTATATAGAAAAGGAGCTGAAAATAGATTCACATAAAATTTTCCATACCTACATATCCCTTTAAAGGTCTTTCTATACCTCCAGAGCCCACAGGTACACATCCTTAGTTTGAAGAATGGGTATTGGCTTATTTGTGTGGGTATTGGCTTACTCTTCTTTGTGTTTTTATCCAATAAATAATTTTCCTTTGTCTGTTTACTGGAATACTGTGGTACAGATAGCATATTTAGGGATGGGCAAGGTTTTAGTCTTCCTGTGGTAAATGAAAGATGGCCATACTTAAACACCATCCCTCTTTTTTATAAAGGTGTGCCTTTATCTTTCAAAGAAAGCCAGTGATTTTTTTTTCCCCTCGAAATATACAAATATATTTTCTGTCATTTTCGGGAAATTTGGAGTAATCTAAAGAGAGACATTCTGTCTTGTGCTAGGGATAATGTGGGCGAGACTACATCCTTGAAAGTAGTCACAAACAACTCATACTCATCCATAAATAACAGATATGATAATTTTATCTCATATTGAGGAAAGAGGGAGAACGATAACTGAGGAAGAAACAAAAGAGAAAGGAAGTTGAGAACATGTAGAAGGGCACTAACATCGTATTAAGGCTCTACTGTATTTGGTAATGGTTGGAATCACTTGCACATGTTTCCTTTAAGTATGGATCTAGGAGGGAGGATTGCCTTTGGGAGATTGTATTGACAGGGAAATGTAGAGGGGAAAGAGAGAATTTGATTTGTATATTGTACATAATCTTGTTAGGGGCAAGAAAGGAGATGTGGAAAGATAGTGCTCTCGATGTTTCTCCATTTTGGCCACTAGGTGGTGACATTGTATTGACAGCTTGGTTGCTAGCAAGTAAGATAAGTCAGACTTGGAGTGAGGATAGAGAACTATTCAACAACTAAACCCAAGCTTTATCACTTATTTTTTTAATATTAGTCATTCAACTTTTAACGTATTTTTGGTGGTCTTAATGAATTTCTTTTTGATACTTAATTTACATTGTATACTCTACCCTGAAGTATTTTTTAAATACTTCTGTGTGCCTGCCATAGTTAGCAATGATAAAGTGCAGACAATAGGCAGATATTCAGATGAAAAACTGCCTCTGCCCTCCAAAAAGTCTTATACCAATTCAAAACATTTGATGCACATAAGGAACGTTGACAATATATTAAGCAAAATAAAAATGTGACTATGTTTGTACTATATTTACTCTTTTACACTGTTTAAGCATAAGTATACATGCACATTTGGGATTCAGGAAGAGAGACCATGCAGAAGGTCCTCTTATCTATGAAGAGCTTTTACATGTTATTGGGTATGAGTAACAGACATCCCAAGGATCCTCCTTACTTTCCTTTCTGTGTCCCACCATCAACTCTCCATTATTTTAAAATTCAAAACAGTTGCTAAGTAGTATATTTTATATGATGACTTTAAATAACTCAGCTCTTTCTCTCACAGTTGAAGTTGCTGCCTCTTGAATTAGGGGTCTCTGTTACTGGACTCGAGGAAAACAGGTCCCTATTACCAAGTTGGTATTCTGAACAAACATTTTCATAGAAACTGTTTCGAGTTTTTTTGTTGTTGTAGCTAAACATAACTAAAGTGGTACTATTTGCAAACAGTTTTTAAAATCCAACTTCTCCTTTCAGACTTCTCTATTTTCTTTCAGAGTAGGTAATCTGGAAAAGCATATTTTTCTTCTGCAAAATGGACATTTTCGAGAGATCATAAAACTAGGTTTGCAGTTGTGAAATGTGAAACACAAGTGTATTCTTGAATTATTTATTTATTATTGTGTCATTTTCCATATGAGCAACTATAAACCTACTTCTACTCACCCCTGTGTTGCTTTTAAACATGATTTCTTCCTGCACATATACCTCATTTTTTCCAGCTTGAGGCAGACTGTTTCTCCTCTGTACTTTTTTAGACCTTTCTAAAGATCCAGTTAGACCCAATGCTACTGATGTATCGATATCATCATCCCAACTCTACTGTGCATATATTGAATACAAAGCTTTTTGCTTATCCTTGTTACCTGTTATCAACAGAATCTTGCCCAGTGCCTTTCATGTAATAAATGCTCAACTGAATATATCAAATGCATAAGGAAAACTTAGTTGAATAAGGCCAAAGTAGTGTATTTTAATGTAATTACTTCTGACTGAAAATAATTTTTATGGGGTATAAAGTATTTAAATTGGCTTTTAAAATAGGAGGACTCCTCTGGCTAGGTGCTTTAATTTCTGATAAATGGAAACGTGGTCTTGAGATTATAAAACACTAGTTTTTAGAGCCCCAATTGAATTCTTTTAAGCCTGTCCAGAAAATGCAGTCCACATAGGAAACAGTTTCATTGTTAATATTCCAAAGGACTTATCCTTTTGAGAATCTCATTGAAGCTACCCTCCTCTCGATACCGCCCCCCACACACACACATTCAGAAAAATGCACATGTATTTATACAGATAGTTCTATATCCTATTTTAGAGAACTCAAAGATCTCATGTTAGAAACTGCTTTCATGTCTAGAATAGATTACAGTTGACTAATCACAATGTAGCTAGATATAATAGAAAAATGTACTATATATAAAATCAATTGATCTGAGTGAGTTCTAGCTCTCTTGTTCTACCTTTGGTAAATTGGATGCCATTTGGAAGATCATGTAATCTCTCACTTGTTCTTTCTGAAGTTGCTGGATAAGAGTAAATGAATTCAGTACATCAGTGTACTTAGAATGGTGTTGGGTACCTAGTATGCTTCTCAGATTTTATTCCCAGTTTTTCTTTCTATTAACTCATATAGGATTTCTGAATTTTGTGATGCTCTAATTATCTTTCCCTTAAGAAGATTATTTGTGTGCATGTGTATGTATGTGTATATATATATATACATATATATATATGTATATGTATAAATTTGAGTAATAATCAACTTGTCATTCTATTGTCCTTTAAGACAAGCAGTAAACTGTATTCTGATCTTTTGGTGCCTCCGTACAAAGATTACAGTGCTTCTTATCTCAGTACCACAATGGAAAATTCTGAGACAAAGGAAATATGTGCCTGTCAGTGTGTGAAAGTAACTGGGGGAGGAAAAGAACACTGAGATAATCTACTGAAGTTGTTATGTTATTGTGCTGGTGTGACTTGTTAAAGCAGTGAAGCTTTTCCTTACAATTATAGTTGGCTAGAGGCCTGGTGCGTGGATTCGTGCACCGATGGGGTTCCTCAACCTGGCCAGTGCCCTCTCGCAATCAGGGACCCTTTGGGGGATATAATAGTGTGCGAACTGGCAGGTGGCCAGAGAGGAGCCCAAGCCCAGACTGGGCACGGCCCTGCTCCCACTGTGGGAGTGCCCTGACTATCCGGGGGAAGCTCCTGCATTGAGCATCTGCTCCCTGGTGGTCACTGCATGTCATAGTGACCAGTCAAACAGGGTTTTATATAGAGAGATAAGAACTTTCATCTTTTTCAGAGGTTGGGTGTATTACGTTTTTATTGAAAATCCATTGTTCATGTAAAATCCTTTATGAAAACATTTTATTAATGTTTGTCAGCAGCAATCAGGTTGTGTTAAAAATATGTGATTTTTTATTTTTACTCTCATTAGGGAAGAAGACAAAAACATATTTGATTACTGCAGAGAAAACAACATTGATCATATATCCAAAGTCATCAAATCAAAAAATGTGGATGTGAATATGAAAGATGAAGAGGTATGAAAAACATGCCCTGTAATTATATTCTTATGCTTTCTTGTTCTCTCCCAGTGCTTTTTTTTTTTAAATCCAGGCCTGTGAACTACAACTCAAAGTACAGTATGGTTAAGAAAATGTCAGAATATCTAAATGAGATGGTTGACACCAGTGAAGATACTTCTTGTGTCTGCACTCATCATATTTCTGTCCATGGCACAGAAGTTACTAGGTGAAACTTGTACTCAAATAATTCATATTTGTTTATTATAAAGGGAAAGACTATTAACATAAGTAAGATCTATAGGAAATCTATAATAATAAAAGCATAATATGCTAATTAAATTGGACATCCTTCTGGACGACCTTCCGGATGAAGTCGGGGCTATGAGGGAAGCCCAAGTCCCGGGTGACTGCCAGAGGCCATAGGGAAACCTAGGTCCCAGGTGCCAGAGGGAAGCTGGGGCCAGCAGCTGAGGGAAGGAAGGCCCACTCTTGCACGAATTTAATGCCTCAGACCTCTAGTATAAAAATATTTAGCCTAGCTGGCCTTGCTCAATGGTTGAACATCAGCCTATGAAATAGGAGTTTAGGGTTCAGTTCTCAGTCGGGACACATGCAGACTGCAGGCTCGATCCCTGGTGTGAGCTGTACAGGAGGCGGCCAATCAGTAACCCTCTCTCATTGATGTTTCTGTCTGTCTCTCCCTCTCACTCCTCTCTAAAATCAATAAAAAAGTGTGTGTGTGTGTGCGTGTATACATATATATAAATATTAATAGCTTTAGTTTTCTTTGTCATTATATCTCAAATGGTATATTGTCCTTTACTCAATAAGTATATTTCTAGAAAACTCAGACCTTTGGTAAATCCAATCATTTAAATGTGAGCCCACTACTTAAATGTATTTTGTAAAATATATTACTTCTTAAATTTATTTTGTGAATAATACTATTTATTGAGCTTAAATTGTTCCTGAATTTTAGTCATTAAAAAAGCAGACTTTAATTCACTTTTAATTATTTTTCTCATTTTTTGGTAATACAGTGAAAGCTGATTGAAATGACCAGCAAGTGGCAATTGTTAGAAAAAGGGCATGCAGTGGTCATAGATAATGTGTAGAGTAGATATATGATGAACTATGTATTAATTGAGAGCTTTCTGTATAGGTTAGCCCTTAATACTGGGTAGGGCAAAAGTAGGTTTACAGTTGTAATTACGCAAAACAGTTTATTCTTTTTTAATTATTTTATTATTTTCCATATGAACAACTGTAAACCTACTTTTGTCCCACTCGGTATTATCTCACTTTAGGCAACATCTTTCCTATTGTCAATGATATCTAAGACTCAAAATGTAAGGCTATAATCCTATCTAATAAAAGAGTAATATACAAATTGACTGTACCTCTGCTACATCACAAGCCACACCCACCAGCCAATCAGAGTGAGTATGCAAATTAACCCAACCAAGATGGCTACAGCGATGGAGGAAGCCAAGCTTTCTGCACACCCTGGCCGGCCCAGGCCTCCGCTTAAGGCAACAAAGTTTCAATGGCTGTGCAAGCAAAAGGCTTGGCTCTACTTCAGGCTCCAAATTCTCAATTGTAGAAGATAAATAAATCCCAGATACCAGGGCCTCTGCTTGGGTCACCAGGGGATGTGGCCGGCCTGCAAACCACCACAGGCCCCTCACCCAGGCCACCATATGCCCCAAGGAAACACCCACCCTGGTACAGGACACTCTTTAGGGCAAACGAGCTGGCCCCCACCCATGCACCAGGCTTCTATCCTATCTAATAAAAGTGTAATATGAAGATCACTCCAACACACAAGATGACTGCTCCCATGTGGTCAAAAGATCCTGCCCCCATGTGGACACAAGATGGCCACCACAAGTAGGCCAGCAGGTGAGGGCAGTTGGGAGGGACCAGGCCTGCAGAGGAGGACAGTTAGGAGCAAAGAGGCTGGCAGGGGAGTATTTAGGCATCAGTCAGGCTGGCAGGGGAGTGGTTAGGGGGTGATCAGGCTGGCAGGCAGAAGAGGTTAGGGGCAATCAGGAAGGCAGGCAAGTGAGCAGTTGGGAGCCAATAGTCCTGGATTGTGAGAGGGATATCCAACTGCTCCTTTAGGCCCGATCAAAATAGGATCGGACCTAAACAGGCAGACATCCCTCAAGGGCTTCCAGGTTGGAGAGGGAGCATGCTGGACTGAAGGACATAGCCCCCCCCCCCCCCGCCCCATGCTCGAATTTCATGCACCGGGCCTCTAGTTCTACAATAAATGGGAGCCAGTAATACTTTTTGTTTTCTCCTAAGTATTGAAACAAACAGTAAGAAAAATGTAGCTAGAGAAAAGTAGATGCTGGATTGTGAAATAATAGAACTAGGTCATGATTCCAGTTAAGGGCCTTTTGCCTTTCAGGATCAGAATACTTTTTCTTATGGAATCAGGTATGATTATTTCCCTTGATTGTATTATCTTTTCTTATTTTAACTCTCTCCTGAGTTAAGAATTTTTTATGAAATTAATATATGTGGATAGTTTAAAGAATATCAGATTATGTCTTAAACAAACAAAAAAAAGTATTCCTTTACCTGCATCCTTCTCACATTTGATTCTAGCTCCCTTGAGGCAAAAATTTTCCATTCTTTTAGTTGTTTCTTTTGCAGCTTACCTACCTAAATAATAAAAGGGTAATATGCAAATTGACCCTAACAATGGAACAATCCAGGAACAACTGGTCACTATGACACTACTCAATGCAAGAGCTGCCCCGTGGTGGTCAGTGCACTCCCACAGGGGAAGCTCCGCTCAGCCACAAGCTGGCTGACGGCTGCAAGCACAGCAGCAGTGGTGGTGGCCTCTCGTGTCTCCTCAACAGCACTAAGGATGTCTTACTGCAGTTTAGGCCCACTCTCTGCTGCTGGGGGCTCCCGGGCTGCCAGAGGGATGTCTGACTGCCAGCTTAGGCCCAATCCCTCTGGGAGCTGGTCTAAGCCGGCAGGTGGTCATCCCCAAGGGGGCCTAGACTAAGAGAGGGTGCAGGTTAGGCTGAGGGACCCCCCCCCCCCAATCGAGTGCGCAAATTTTTCTGCACCAGGCCTCTCGTGTAATATAAATAATTATAACACCATAAATATTGTCTATTGTTGAGCTATGGATTATACTATGTGTGTTAGCTTTTGCTATAGCAAAAACAACCCCAAATTACATTGGCTAGCAAGAACCTTTTTTTTTCTATTTCAAAAGGGTTTGGGGGTCCTTGAGGCTCTACTGGGTTCTGCTAGCCTTGTTTGGGATCAGCTCATCTTGATTTTGTATATTACCTCATTCTGAGATCCCATCTTAATAGATCGGGGCAGAAACTAAAAGCAGAAAGACCAAATACATTGAAAGATTTCGCTTGGATGAGGCATGTGTCACATCTACTCAGATTCCTTTGGCCAAAACTAGATACAAGAGCAAGCCCCAGGGCAGAATGGTAGGAAGTCTGCTTTGATTATAGAGAAGAAAGGTGAGGGTGGGAAGAGAACGAATAATTATATAGTTATGAAAAATACAGTCTGCATGCCAGGTACAACATTTTGTTTTACTCGAAAGGTTAATAATTGCCTCTCTTCTTTGTTTTTATATTTTCTATGTTTCTGCCATTAATTTTTTCCTCAGATTGCCCAACAGAAGTTTTCTCTGTACAAACACATTAGGTATTCAATTCCATATATTTTTTAGCAATGTTCCTTCTGAAAACCTCTTTCCTTTTCATCTATAATCCAGACTGGCTACTCTCTCCAGACCTGTTGCATATATGTCATCCTGTCCTGGGAATTCTCTTCTCCTATATTCGGTTTTCTGATCTCAGGTCTTCATTTCTTACTGTTTATTTCCCTGTTTTGATGGAGTATCTCTCTCCCTTATTCATTTTCTGGCTTTGATGTAGTATTTCCTCCAATAACTGCCTGAGAAAGTAAATGTTTTGAGATCTTTCTTGTTGAAAATGTTTCCATCAGAGTTTTCGCATGTTCCCAATGCTCAAAAAAATGATGATTTGCCCTGGCCAGTGATGCAATGCACTGAAGAGTCTCGGGTTCGATTCCAGGTTAAGGGCACATGCCTAGGTTGCAGGTTTGATCCCTGGCTCTGGTTGGGGTGTGTGCAGGAGGCAACCAATTGATGTGTCTCTCTCACATTGATGTTTTTGTATCTTTCTCTTCCTCCCTTCCTCTCTCCCTCCCTCCCCCACTGCTATCTCTCCTCCTACCTTTTCTTCCCTTCCTCCTTCTTTTCCTCCTTTTCTCCTTCTCTATCTCCCTCCCTCCTTCCCTCTCCCCTTCCCTTCTTCCCTCCCTTTCTCCTTCTCTCCCTCCCTCCCTTCTTCTAAAAGTCAATGGAAAAATACCCTCAGGTGAGGATTAACAAAAACAGAATAAAATAAAAATTAGAAGGGAGCAAGGAATAAAACTTAAAAAAAGATGAATTAATGGGTGATTGAAAGAATGAGTAACTAGAAGCAGTGTAATGTAATGGTGATGAGCTACACTACATAGGTTCAAGTCTTAGCACTGTTACTTTCTAGATGTATGGCCTTTCAAGTTCATCCTGTGATTTAGTTTCCTAACATGTAAAATGGTGATAATAATAGCACCCATTATTTTGAGGGTTAAATGAGTTAATATATATAAAGCAGGTAAATAGTATCTGACACATAGTAAGCACTCAATAAATTTTAGTTATCTTGATTATTCTTAATAATATGCATAAAGAATGAGACTATAATGAAGAGATGAATGAAGAAGCCACTTACCTCTATTTTTTTAACTTAATTTTTTAGAGCAGTTTTAAGTTTACAATAAAATCGAGAGGAAGGTAAAAAGATTTCCCACATATTTCTATTCCCCACACAGGTAGAGCCTCCTCCATTATTAATATCACTCCTCAGAATGGTAATTTTTTTTTCTTTTTAACCAAGAATGAACCTACATTGAGATATCAGAACCACTCAAGTTCCTAGTTTACCTCAGGGTTGACTCTTGGTGTTGTACATTCTCTGGGTTTGGATAAATGTATAGAAATAGTACTGAAAATCAGATTCACACATGACCTTTGCAAAGATTATTGGACAGCAGTGAAAGGGATAACATAAGTGTCTAGAACAGTGGTCGGCAAACTCATTAGTCAGCAGAATGGCAAACGAGGCTTGCTAGCCGCAGTTTGTTGACCACTGGTCTAGAACACAGCTTACTCTAATCACACTTTTTTTGGTGAAAATAAAAGGAAAACTTGTAAATATATTGCTTCTGTATCACTTAGTGATTTTGATATAGTAGTTCCCCAGGTTTTCCAGTTTGTTACCCATGCAGCTACCTTTACCCCAGCCTGCCAGAACATTCGATGAAGTGCTTACACATTCATAGACTGAGACGCCAAGAATTCAGTTGGGTTCTCTCATTGCTCCGAGCAGATTTCTGCCCTCTCAGCCATGACAGCGCAGGCTGGGCTTTGAATACTTATGGCAAGCCCTTCTATTATTAATCAGGGATTTGTATGAATTAATTTAAGACCATGAGGGAGATGAGAGCTTAAAATGAGAATTAAACTTAACATCCTAAATAAGGTAAATGATACTGCTTTATGATATTTAAAGCTCTCGCAAATAAAATCGCAACTTGGTAAGCCTTGGTGATGGACTAAAAGTATATAACTTCAGAGTTAAGTTGCTAACTAAATATTTTTAATCCCTTTATCAGAAAAATGGCATTTCTCTATAATAGGTTGGGGAACAATTGCAGTTTTGAGAGGACATCCCATTCTTTGTATTTATCTATTAGGGAAAAACACTTTAAAAAAAAACCATTTTAATAATGTACTAATGTCTTTAACCTGAAGTCAAAACTTCTGGGTAAGGGTATCTTTCTCTTCCTCCCTTTCCCGCTCCCTCCCTCCCCTACTGGCTATCTCTCCTCCTCCCTTTCCTTCCATTCCTCCTTCCCTCCCTCCTTCTCTCCCTCCCTTCTTCTAAAAGTCAATGGAAAAATATTCTTTGTTAGGATAATACTAACAGTTTTGCCAGATTTTCCAGCAGTTTCTCAAGACAAAATCATGGGTAATGCCTTACCCACTGATTGGCTAACTCATTAGTCAACAGAGGGCAAACCGCCATGGCTTGGGAGCTGCAGTTTGCCGACCACTAATCTGTGTGATATATGAACTTGAGATATTTCTCTACTGATTCCCTAAGATTTTTTGGGATGGTGTAGAACTGTATTGAAAATGTTTATCCAGCAGATTCAACTCAATTGTAGTTTTGCCTTTAGATGACTAAAAATTATTACACTTAAAATTTGCTATGAGCACATAAATAAATTTAATTATAGTCATGAAATATGCTACATTTGCATTCCTACATATTTGAAATAAGCACAACTATTATATTGCCTGAAATGCATGAACATATGTAAGATGCCTTTTAAATAAAATATTATTTCATAATGAAGTTATGTATAAGTATAGTTCCTGATATATATCATTTATATAAGTTGTAATTGTAACTACTAAAGTGGGGCATATATTTCTAATTTGAAAAAGTTACATGGTGTTTCCTACTGATACAGTAATTAGGACATTGTCTATATGATATATAATGGAAAGAGTTTTGTAGTTATATTTATTAAGGAAGCTATCCTCATATCAGATCTTTAAAGTCCGAGCTTATAGCATCATGGTGCTATGTGTACTTATTTCTTATTTAAATTATAACTTTTATTATACTTTTTAACCATTTGCAGAAATAGTGAAAATTGAGGTAGGCAATATGAAAAATGTAAAAAAGTACATCTGAAAGTGTAGTAATTTCTTAATAGTGATTCAGTTTGTATCATTGAGCCAAATATTTAGTTTTTCAAAAATATATTTATTTTAAGGTAAATAATTATTTATATAATTTTTAAAGTATGCATGATGTGAAAAGAATATTTTTTATCAGTCATCAGATACAAATTACATCTGCATAATTCTTGTCATGCACATTATTTCTCAGATCAGTGCCATACATTAAATACATGCTTATTGATTATATTTAAATAATATTTTAAATCTTTATACTAAGTTCAATTTTTAGGATCAATGTAGCAATGTACCAATATTTGAACAAAATAAATTACAGTATTCCAATGCTAGTTACCATTTGTTCCCCCAAAAGCATTCAGACAGTTCATTAGATTTCCATAGATTCTTACCTAATGCACCCCTGAATCCCCTTTATTGAGCTACATTTTTCTTTCCTTTCTATCCTTTTGAAGGTATAATTGTTACATCATTTCCTATATATGTTTATTGATCCTTTTAAATATTTTGAGGGAGATCACCTTACTCTTGACTCCATTTCTTTCACTTCTCACTTTGTTTTAAATCTGTGCACATGTCAGAATGTGATCTACATACTTTGGTCTTGAGAAATTGCTGGAAAATCTGGCAAAACTGATAGTATTAACCTAACAAAGAAGCCACAAGGTTTAGTAGGCAGAGTCAGTATACCAAGGCTAACTTTATTCTTTTATTTAAAATTTGAGAAAGGAAGGAAAATGCATCCTCTTAAATAACTTTTTACATTTGAGTACATGTTATTTCAGTTGTGTAATTTATTAAAATATTAATTTGAAGGTTTGCTATTCATAATAACAATTGAGAAATGTTGAATTATTCTCATTTGCATTTAAAAATCAAGCATATGGTAATATTTTACATCAGAAATGCATATTTAATTCAAGATCAGAAAATAGTAAAAGTTACATTTTTATGAGCTTTTGCAACATATTTTTATTGTGTTAAAATATACATAACATAAAATTACCATTTTAACCATTTTTAAGTATACAGTTCTGTGGCACTAAATTCATTCACATTGTTTTGCAACCATCACCAGCATTTATCTCCAAAATTTTCACATCATCTTCAAATGAAACTGTATATTTATAAACACTAACTCTATTTCCTCCTAACCCTATCCCCTGCCAACTACCATTCTACTTTCTTTCTCCATGAATGTGACTACTCTAGATACTGCATGTAAATAGAATCACACAATATTAGTTCTTTTGTGACTGGCATATTTCTTTTTTTTTTAATTTTTTAAATTAAATCTTTATTCAGATTATTACATGTTTCTCTTTTTTCCCCTCCATAGCTCCCCTCCACCCAGCTCCCACCATTCCCTCTACCCTTAACTCCCTTCCGTTGACCTCATCCATAGGTGTATGATTTTTGTCCAGTCTCTTCCTGTACCCCCCTCACCCCTTTCCCTCTGAGAATGATCAGTCCACTCCCTTTCTGTGCTCCTGATTCTATTATATTCACCAGTTTATTCTGTTGATCAAATTTTTAATTCACTTAATTTTTAGATTAACTTGTTGATAGATATGTATTTGTTGTTCATAATTTTTTGGCTTTTACCTTTTTCTTCTTCCTCTTCTAAAAGAGTACCTTTCTGCATTTCATATAATACTGGTTTGGAGTTGATGAACTCCTTTAGTTTTTTCTTATCTGTGAAGCTCTTTATCTGCTCTTCAATTCTGAATGATAGCTTTGCTGGATAGAGTATTCTTGGTCATAGGTTCTTGCTATTCATCACATTGAATATTTCTTGCCACTCCCGTCTGGCCTGCATCGTTTCTGTTGAGAAATCAGCTGACGGTCGTATGGGTGCTCCTTGTAGGTAATGAATTGTTTTTCTCTTGCTGCTTTTAATATTCTCTCTGTGTCTTTTGCTCTTGGTATTTTAATTATGTGTCTTGGTGTAGTCCCTTTGGATTCCTTTTCTATGGGGTTCTGTGTGCTTCCTGGACTTGTAAATCTATTTCTTTTACTAGATGTGGGAAGTTTTCAGTCATTATTTCTTTAAGTAGGTTTTCAGTATCTTGCTCTCTCTCTTCTTCTGGCACCCCCACAATTCTGATGTTGGTACGCTTGAAGCTGTCCCAGAGTCTCCTTACATTATCTTCACATTTTTTGGATTCTTTTCTCTTCTTGCTTTTCCAGTTGACTGTTTCCTGATTCTTTATATTTCAAATTTTTGACTTGATTCTTGCGTTCCTCTAGTCTGCTATTAGGACTCTGTATAATATTTTTTATTTCAGTCAGTGTATGTTTAATTTCTAGTTGGTTCTTTTCCATCTGTAGTTGGTTCTTTTTCATCTCCTCTTGGGTCTCGCTAACTTGATCCAACTTTTCTAGGATATTCTCGAAAAACCTTATAAGCATGGTTTTGAACTCTATATCCAGTTGTTTGTTTTCCTCCATTTCTTTTGTTTGTGATCCCTTCCCTTGTCTCGGCATTTTCACTATGTTGGGAGAACTTCTGTGTTGGAACTGCAAAAGCCTTTCTGTTGAGCTTGGGATGGGTGGAGTCTCAGAGCTTAAGGAACTACCGTGCCTTCCAGTCGGTCCCACCCTCCATGGCCCCTGAGTCTCACGTGACTGGGTAATTGCTAGAGCGGTCCCTGTGCATGATCTCTCGCAGTGCCTCTAGACTGCTGCCCCTCCGGCTCTCCTGTGCTCTGTGACCATATGAGTCTGGGTCCCCAGGGTTTCACCCAAAACTGGGGTTTAGTGAAGCTAGAAGTGGCGCAGTTGGGAGGGTCTGTCTCCCACCCACTTGTGAAAGCCAGTGGCACAATCAGCAGTCGGTCCTCTGCGCACAGTGCCGAGTGCACCACCAGACTTCTGATCTTTTGCAACTCCCCTAAATTTCAGTGCACTTCTCCCTTTTCACAGTCCAAACTCACCCCGCATGAGTTTCGGCTGGATCTGGGGTTTAATGTCGTAGGATAAGGGGTTCAATGCCTTTGAGAGTTTCCGTCTCATGCCAGAGAAAGCCAACCAGGTTCTCTCTCTGGCACCCGCTCTCTCCACGTGCACGTCTCTGTACCTCAGCTTTTTGCAGCTCCTCTGGGTTTCTGTGAGCCCCTCTCTTTCCTTCTAGTTGTAGAATTTCCCCTCAGCCAGCTTTCCTGTGGTTCTGGATGATGTCCGTTCTGTCTTTTAGTTGTAGTTTTGAAATTGTTGTGTGAGGCAGCAGTGTAGGTGTTTACCTTTGCCGCCATCTTGAATCTCTCTGTGACTGGCTTATTTCACTTAGTATAATGTCTTCAGTGTTATAGCGTGTGTCAGAATTACTTACCTTTTTAAGTGAATAATATTCCATTGTGTGTATATATTTTATTTATCCAAAGTCGTCATGGACACTTACGTTGCTTTCTTAATTTAGCTATAGTGAATAATGCTACTGTGATCATGGAAGTACAAATTTATTTTTATTTTTTTCTAACAATTATGAAACATTTTAAACATACAGATAAGTTGAAAGAATTTTACAGTGAATGTCTATATTCCAACTATCTAGATTCTACCACTAATGTGCTTGTTTTTATCAATATTTACCTATCTCTCTATTCAGCCATCAATCTTATATTTTGCTGCATTTTTATTAGAGTATTTTGCAGACAATATACTTCCTTCTAAATGCTTCAGCATGCATATCATTAATTAGAATTCCATATTTAGTTTTTCTTTAAAGATAACACTTATATACATTGAAATGCATAACTCTTAAGTGTATAATCCATTATTTTTGACAAATGCATGTACCTGTATGACTGAAAGTCCCATCAACATAAGACTCTTAGTGTCACCCCAGAAAATTCCCTCCTGCTCCTTCCCAGGTGGTTCCTCAAAGGTAACTGCTGTTCTGATTATCTACTATAGATTGGTTCTGCTCTTCTCAAACTATATAAATGGAATTCTAATATTGTATTTTTTTTATATGAGGCTACTTTTATTTATCATAATGTTTTTGGAATTCATCCATATTGTTGTTTAGATCAGTACTTCTCTTCATTATATTGCTGAGCAATGTTCCATCATATGAATATATTATAATTTATCTGTTGTTTTATAATGGACATCTGAGCTGTTTTTGTGGCAGCTTATTTTTGCTGTTATTACTTATATCACACAGGATAAAGTTATATCTCCCTTGCTTATTCTTCACTCTTACATCACTAACATTATGGTGGTTTAAGTTGGGATTTCTCACTGTAGCGACTTCTATGCAGTAGCAACAGAAAAGGGGAGATGTTAGGGATAGGGTAGAAGACACAGAGTCATTACAAGTTATTGGTACTAAAGTCAATCTCTACTACAATTGAAATTCAGTTTTTCAAGTTGATCTGTTTGCAGTATTTCATTTGCTAATTAGACTGTACTCTATTATATCATCTTTGATACAGTGGCTATAGGTGACACTTCTTACAAATTTAAACATGTTTTATCTACTGTATGTATGGTGTACATACTTTGTATCTATTCTCCAAATACCATCAAGACTTGTTTTTTAATAGTCTCTTCATTTAATTTGTAATATTCCAATGAAAATACACTTTTTAAAAAATTATGTGGTTTGAGGACAAGTAACTAAGGATATCAAAGAAGCATTTAAAATATTAAAACCCACTCAGTATTTTCCAGAAGATGTGAAAGTAACACCACTTAATAGGTTAGCTGCCACCCTGTACTTTTGAAGCACTTTAGAGTCATTCATCTGTCTGAGGTAGGACAGTATTAGTACCTTTGCTTGGTTAATAAATGAGAACTCTGCCTTTCCCCTCCCCTCTCCCGCACCAACCTCCCCGGGTATTACTATATTTGAATTTCAGAATTTATCCAGAGCACCCTAAACAGTGCTTGTGTGGTCTTCTGGTGTCCTAACAAAGATTCCTTTTAAAAATGGCTTTCCTCCCATATCTCCTGAATATTTCTGGGATGTCTTTTTGCAAAAGAGTTGTTAAAACTAAATACAAAGAGTTGTTCCTTTTTGTGGTAGCAGTAAAAATAAATTTAACTTGAAAATTTGTCAGAGATTATATTATTCATAGAAGATAAAACAATTATATATGAAAATAGGTGAAATGCTTCATAAATGTGGATAAAGTCTTTATAAACAGATACAAATTTAATGTGCACCTAATTCATGTTTTCTTAAGAAAAGGGAAAGAGAAAGGAACCATGGGTGTTTAGTTTCTGATTTTCTCATAAATGGCTATGAGGATGGATGATATCTCTGCAGATTTGCTTATTTTATTACTTGAACTGATCATCTTAAATTAGAGCATATTTATGGGAACTTTATTATTTGAATAAGTAAAGTGTCATCCCATTCAGACACCTGGCTGTGCTAGTTTTTGTTCATTTAAATACAAAACATTTTTTTACTGATTTTTTTTTTTTTAAAACAGAAAGGAAGAGAGAGGGATAGAGAGTTAGAAACATCGATGGGAGAGAGACATCGATCAGCTGCCTCCTGCACACCTCCTACTGGGGATGTGCCCGAAACCAAAGTACATGCCCTTGACCGGAATTGAACCTGGGACTCTTGAGTCCGCAGGCCAATGCTCTATTCACTGAGCCAATCCAGTTAGGGCTAAATACAAAACATTTTTAAAGCAAAAATTTCAAAGCCTGATTATTTATCTATGCTTATTTACAAGTATATTTGATCCAGTTCTTGTTTTTTAGCTTATTACTGCATAAAAATATTAATCATTAGTAGTCTTAATGTAGATATCTTCAGCACTTCTATAGAAAGTCATTGTCACAATTCATTCCAATTCAAGGTTAATTAGTGTACCATTAAAATAACGTGTTACCAAAATTAATTACATTGCAGGTCAAGCAATGTGTTAAAAAGGATAGTGTAAGTGTCTTGAGAACACATCCTCCTCCTTAAAACATAGCTGTACAGTGCCGCCCTGCTGGAAAATATAGCCAAAGTGAAAATCACTACTGAGGTCCAGTCATAGGTGTTCCCCTTAAAGTAAATTTTTGGCACCACATATGGGAAATTTAAAATATATAACTCCCATTAACAGTAAAAGGTGTTGCTTGTCTGCTTTCTCATCGGAACAGCTAAGGACTTATATTTTATTATTAATCGATGTAACCTACTGGGTTAATTCTAAGGAGAAATTAGGAACTTGGTGGAGGGTAGAAATTACCTTGTGGTGAAAGTACTAGATATATTAACATTTTGTTTTCTTATTTAACTTGTAGGTAGTTCTGGTAGGTGCCCTGTGAAGGTGTATCACACATCATTTTAACTATGTAGTAATTCTTAGTAATAGTTTAACTTAATAGCCATAAAATTCACATTTAAAGTTAGAACTAAATATGATAGAGACTTTAAAATGTTATATGATTCTTTTAATGCAAAAGCTGTAAAACAATTACATTGAACTATAGGATATTTTCTATATTGGTATTTGTTCTGAGGGTCTTATTAGGATATCTAGTTATTCATACAAAAAGTTTTAAAATTAGTGCCTTGCTAACAGCAGGTCATTAGAGTTACAGAAATTTTAGCATAGGAAACTCTGTTCTTTACTTGACAGAACATTTTTTACTTGGCTTGCAGAATTGTCTCCATTTAAAAAAAATTCCCAGTGGGCTCTGAACAAAATAGTTTTGCTACTACAACAAATGTTGAGTGATTTGCCCATATGTTTTAATTTTCTGTTTCCCTTCGTGTTTGGATTTTGAGTAAGCCTATTGGAAAACATATTGACAGGTAAATAAAAATAAGTTGAGGCAAAGAAGAATTTGTAGAAAGAAGTTGTCTTTATTTTTTGTTGTTTTTTCAAGAATGGATTCTAGTTTAATTAGTTGAACTAATAGGTGCTTGAATAGGTGCTGGAAGATAAAGAGTGTGTTTAGAAAAGCTTTCTTGAAAGGTGCTTTTTCCTTTAAAGCCATCTTTATCCTACTTTGTCCTACTTAAATCTTTTCTAAAATGACATAAAGCAGGGATTTTAACTTAATGTGGAAACACATTCCAGTTCTTAAAAATGACAACATCACTGCCACCCTCAGAAGGTAGTGTTAAGCCATACATCACTCACTGCTTCCAAGAAGCCCATAGTTGTTGGGATTTTGTTTATTCTTTGGGCCAAGTAGCTTCTTTTATTAACTAAACCAAGGTTTTCTGATGGTGCAGAATAGAATTAACACATTGATAGTAACTGTGAGCCTTTGGTAGATAACAGTTAATGTTTTATATTTAGTACTTTCCTAACAGTTAATCATCTGTTCTCTTTTACAAGTGGCTTTCACAGTCAATGTTTGAAGCTAGAGAACCAAGTAAACAATACTGGTGTTTTTAAGATACTTAAGAGTGTAAATTTGGAATATTAAGAGGAAATACTTTCAAACTGATTAAATTTTCTGACATTTTAAGGAAAAAACTAGCATATTTGATATACAGATTATATTTTCTGCCTACGTTTAAGTGCTCTTTTTTTGTTTGTTTTTATCCAACAGACTTCTTTCACCAGAAGTGGTGAATGTGATAATTTAAGAAAACTATCTATTACATTTATAAAGTAGTACTTTAAAATTTTCAATTATCTTGCAGCTCACTCATTCAACAAATATTCTCTCTTTTTTTTTTTCATTCTATAGGGAGGAAACTGATCAAGCTGACATAAGTCATTGGGCTAGAAGTAGAAGTCAGGATTTTCCATTGACTTAGAAAAGTTTACTGCTTTTCCCATACAGCATTTTATATATCATCATTCTTAGAATAATTAACCCAGTTTTTATTACTACTTTGTCTTTCTGAAAACATTATATTTTTTATATGGCCTCACAGTAGCATTAACAAATTTTTTTCTCATTTTCTGTGTTTAGGGCAGAGCTCTACTCCATTGGGCATGTGATCGAGGACATAAGGAACTAGTCACAGTCTTGCTACAATATAGAGCTGATATTAACTCTCAGGTAAGTGTGATTGATGAAGATGGAGCTTGTTTAAAAAATTGAGGTCAAATCCACATAACATAGAATTTATTAACTATTGTACAGTGTACAGTTCAGTGGCATTAGTTAATTTAACAGTGTTATAAAACCATCACTACTCTTATTCCACTACATTTTCATCACCCAAAAGGAAACCTTGTACCCATTAAACAGTCACTACCTACATCCCATCAGTCTATTTCTGGGCTGTTCAGTACCATTGCTCTCTTTTTCTGTTCATGTACTTGGGCTTTGCTTTTTAAAGTATTATAGCTTCAAAATATGTTTTTATACCTTTTAGGATAAATTTCTTCCCTTCTTGTTCAGAATTTTTCCTGGTATTTTTGCTTTATTTTTCTGTGAACTTTGAAATCATCTTTACAGCCCTTGCTGCTTCTCCCCAAGCAACACCACCATCATTAAGTTAAAAAAAAAAAACACACAAAAGAAATAAATTATTGGTACACTTGTGTCTTTTATTTGGTTTGGACTGTAAGGGTATATTTTTAAAATTCGTTTTTCAATTTCAGTTGACATTAAATATTATTTTATATTTGTTTCAGATTACAGCATAGTGGTTAAAACAGTTACATAATTTATGAAGTGATCTTCCTGATAACTCTCCTTTCCACCTGGCACCATAAGTGATTATTACAATATTATTGACTATTTTCCCTATGCTATACTTTACATCCTGTGACTATTTTATAACTTCTTATTCCCTTTACCTTTTTACCCATCCCCACATCTCCCTCCCATTTGACAACCTTCAGTTTGTTCTGTTTCTGTTTTGTTTGTTCATTTATTTTATTCTTTAGATTCTACTGATAAGTGAAATAATATGGTATTTTGTCTTCCTCTGTGCTTATTTTACTTAACACAGTACCCTGTAGGTCCATCCATATTGTTGCAAATGGCAAGATTTCATTCTTTTTTTTATGGCTGAGTAATATTTCATTGTATATGTGTCCCACATTTTCTTTATCCAATCATCTGTTGATGGACACTTGGGTTTCTTCCGTATCTTAACTGTTGTAAATAACACTACAAATAAGGATATATGTACATTTATCTTTTGACTTAATATTTTTAATTTCTTCAGAGTATTTGAGGGAAATGTTCCCAAGTTAGGTGGAGTTTGTGGGTTTCCTGTATTCTATTTGTTTGGGTAATATAAGGCAGATAAGCCAAAAACTACCTTATGTGGCTTTCTAGAACACTTTACTGAGTATCAATTTTAATGTAAAGTTAGAAGTTTCATATAGGTTTTTAGAATGGATCAGTTAGGACTGTATACCTGGCCAATGTTTTCTTTTTTCTTTTTATATTTTCATGACCACTTTATATTGATTCTAGTTTTAATTTTCCTTTGTTAATGACAATCCTAAGTCATGCGATTGAGTTTCAGTTAGGGAATGCTCTGCTTTTGTCATTTTGGGTTGCTAACATGCTTCCAAGTCATGGGGGACTTTTGGAAATTAGCTCTCAGAATAGCTTTTTCCCCTTGTAATTCCTTCTTTGGTTTCAATATTGAAAACTCTTTGGAAATATAGATAATACAAACATTATAAATGGAAGTAAAAGTTCATCTCTCTCATGACTCAGTCTTTCTTAAACAACATTATTATTGACTAGCCTACTGGCTGCCAAAAAATAAAGTCAATTTTGTTAGAAATATTTGCTTGACCACAGATCTTGGTTACTAACCACCTGAGACAGGCTGATATTATCAACTATCTGAGGACTAATTTTTATATATTTGTCTGAAACCGAGTAGTAATTAGAGATATGTCACAGTCTACTCTGTGTTTTCCTATCATTTTTACTCTTCAGTATATCTCATATACTTTATTGCCCTGCAGTTTCTATATTCTGATGGAATTGGAACTTTTAATTTTATTTCTAAAAAAGAACCTTGATAGATTTCAATTTTTATCTAGCAATATTGTGGACACTGTTTTGTCTTTTCCTCTGCTTGATACTGGTTTTTAGTTCGACTCTGGAAGCTAAGTTCTTAACCAATTTGAGATTAAGACCTAAGTTAAATACACACACATAAACCCCTTAGACCTCTTGAGTAAGTTTGATCTTTCAAGTTCTGGAGAAAGAATGAAGCTACTCCCAAAGGACATTAAAAAATATTTGAATGTTGAAGACTTATTGCTACGTTTTCTCAGATTTACTATAAAGTAACATTAAAGAAATGAGCAGGATAGAGGGAGGAGTAGGAGTATTGGTCATGAGATGTCTACACTATGCACTGAGTGTTACAAAATTCAAAAGGAAGTTATTTTGTTTGAGTGGTACTGAAACATATTTAAGGATTCTTTGATTCATAAATTACATAAACTTATGGTTAGTATAATAGCATAGAGCAACACAGCCCCTCTGTGAATACCTTGGTGACAATCTGGGAGTTGTAAAAGATTTCGAAAACATGAGATGTTAACTAGACGTGTAGTGATTATTTCATAATATATACAAATATCATGTTGTACACCTGAAACTAGTATAATGTTATATATCAATTATACCTCTATAAAAAAAGAATACTTGTGGAATGAAAGAATAAATGAATGAATCTGAAAAAATAAATTCCGTATAGTTCTATGAAATGAATAGAAAATATTTTAAAAATTAAAAAATGGGATAATGACAATTCTAGATTTTTACCTGTCTATTGTGGGGCTTAAAGTGATGACGTGAGATTCTCACTTCAAGGCTCTCCTGCTGCTCCTGCCAAATCTACTCCTCTCCAAGTTACCAAGCATGTTGCTGCCAACAGCTTTCCCAATACTGCTCTTTACTGTGTCATTGACCTGGTCAAAACTCTCTAATGACTGCACAGCCTATAGGATAACTTCCAACTTCTATGGATTTGGCATCAGAGTTCCCCATCCTCTGAAGAAAACAAATCATAAGACTGGTATAAAGTAATAAATAAAACCATCTGTTACCTATTACGAGAGGGGATTGTTGACATAAAACAGTTCTTTAATATTTACTAGGTATAAGGTATTTTATGTGAACTGGTATTGTCTCTTTTAGCCATCACATTTCATCCAACTTGGGTATATTATTTTCTCTGTTTTACTAATGAAGAAACAGGAGTTTTGAGAAGTCATGGAGCTATTAAGTGATGAAATCTAAATTTGCCATTCTGATTCCAAAGTCCAAGCTCTTAACCTCTCCACTGTGAAATTTTAGTACATTTTGTCTCATTTTTATCTTTTCTGCTAACACATATATAACATTTTAAAGATACTGTATTTGGTACAATATTGTATATAGAGTAGTTTTCCTTCATTACTTAAAACTAGAGGTCTGGTGCACAAATTCATGCATGGGTGAGGTCCCTTGGGGCCATCTCGCCTAGTCTCCATCAGGGCCGATTGGGGCCAGATAGCTGGGGAGAAGGACCATGGGAGGTTGGCTGTGGGACCACACTGACCACCAGGGGGCAGCTCCTATGTTGAGTGTCTGCCCTCTAGTGGTCAGTGTGCATCAGAGCGACTGGTCAGAATAGTCGCATTTTTACATGTAAGCTTTTATGTAGAGAGATAATGGAGCTATAAATACATTCATTGAGGTACATATAGTATAAAAATCTTAAGGATATAACAATGTATTTATGTATAATTTTATTTGCCACAGCTTTAATGCAAAGTAATATATACATGGGATCATTTTATGTGTATGTATATGCAACTACCACCCATATCTAATTAGAATATTTCCAAAACACCGAGAATGTTTTCTTTCTTACCCTACTTCCCATCAACATCAATCCTTCCATCCCCACCCCAGTCTGAGGTGATTATTCTGATTTCTGTCACCACCAATTAGTTAGTTCTGCCTCCTCTTAAAATTCAAATATTTGGAATCATATAATGCATATTCTTTTGGATCAGCCTTATTATGCTCAATATAACATTTGTGACAGTCATCCATGTTGTTATATATATCATTTGTTCCTTTATTTTTTACTGCTGTGTAACATTTCATAGCAAGCATATACTGAGTGGCCAGATTATTATGATCTCTGAACACATAATAATCTGGCCACTCAGTGTATATCCTATTTAATAAAAGGCTAATATGCAAATTGTCCCTATGACCAGGAGTTCAACCAGCAGGCAGGCTGGCCAGCCACCCGTGTCCCTTCCCCCTGGCCAGTCTAGCCAGACCCCACCCACCCATGCACAAATTCATGCACCAAACCTCTAATATATATATATCACTGAGTGGCCAGATTATTATGCATTCAGAAATCATAATGATCTGGCCACTCAGTATATACCATAATTTATCCATTCTCTTGTTGATAGACATTTCGTTTCCCCCCTTGGCTATAATAAATAAAGTACCTGTGAACATTCTTCAGGATGGACATATACACACACATTTTTGTTTCTTGCATTTTGCTCAGGAATAGAATTGCTGGGTCATGTGATAACTGTGTATTTAACCTTTTGAGGACCTGCTCATGGTTTTTCAAACAGACAGCCTATTTTACATCCTCACTGGCAATATATGAAAGTTCCTGTTTTTCCACATCCTTTCAACACTAATATTTGTCTTTTGATTATAGCCATGCCAGTATATCATATTGTGTTTTGATTCTCATTTCTATCTCATTGTGTTTTGATTCTCATTTCCCTGATAGTCAACATTGAATGTCTTTTATGTGCTTATTGGCCATTTTTACATGTTATTTGGGGAAATATCTAATCAGATCCTGAGCCCCTTTTTTTAAATTGGGGGTAAGAGGACAAAGGGCATTGTATATTTGGTGTCTGTTGTTGATTTCTGCTCTTTATTATTTTACTTTCCTTGGAAGTAATTTGCTGTTCTTTTTCTGGCTTCTTCAGATGGAAGTTTAGATCATTGATTTTCAACGATTCTTCTCTAATAGGTGTACTCAGAGGTATAAATTTCTTTTTATGCACCACTTTAAATGCATTTAGCAGATTTTGATATATTTTTACTATCCTCCAGTCAAAATATTTTTAAATTTTTACTGTGA